>VDFB02118176.1:0-19831 GCA_007258455.2 Sequoia sempervirens | reverse complement strand
ATAATAATCAATGGCAACCTACATATGGCCCATCTCCACCTTGGAATGCTCCTCAATCATACTGGCCAAACTATCAAAGCCCTCAATGGCAACCCCCTCAAGGAGGTTGGCAGCAGCCACAACCATAATGGACTCCACCTCCAGGTAATTGGTAGCATAACCCTCAATGGAGAAGCCCTTAGCAATGGCAAAACAACCCCCCTGGATTCCTGCAGTCTCAACAGTCACAACCTCTGGCCCTCATGCCTCCTCCTGCAGCATCTGCAACAAATACTGGCCCTTCAAAATAAACGCCTATGCCTGCTCAACCATTGCCAAATCCTAATAATAAGTAGCAGCAACAATAGCAACCTATGTATTCTATAGACGCCAACTAGTATCCAGCTTATGCCCTAGATATCAATAATATCTGTCTCAGGTCTGGAACCACTCTCTCTGCTCCACAGTCACCTGTCACTATAGAGATTCCAGACTCTACTGCTTAGCAACCTACTGATCATGGAGAAGATATTCCTGTACCATTTACTGACTCTGAGGAACCTATCTTGCAGCCTCAGGCTACACCAACTTTTCCTTAGAGATTGCAAATGACTACACCCAAGACCATTGAAGAGCCTACTTTTTATATCCTAGAGCAGTTGAAGAATGTACAAGTTCAAATTCCTCTTTTTCAAGCTATTAAAGATGTTCCAGTCTATGGAAAAGCCATTAAAGAGGACTAGCTAAAGAAACAAGGAAGAAAGAAGAAAGATCCCCAAACTATCCATGTTCTAGGACAGTTAGCTGATATTATGTTGGGGAAGGTTGTCATTCCAAAATACACTGATCCTGGAAGTCCTGTTGTCAAAATAAATATCAATGGTTAGGTAGTAAGAAATATTTTGGTTGACCTAGGTGCAGCTATTAATGTGATGACCAGGCACACTATAGAGTGTTTGAGTATCCCAAACATTAGGTCTACACCGACTATCTTGCAGCTTGCTGATAGTTCCATGATTACACTTGATGGAGTGATTGAAGATGTAATTGTCACCCTTGAATCTTGGGAATACCCTGCTGATTTCACCATATTGTCAACTAAGGAAACCTTAAAAGGATATCATATTATCCTAGGTAAACCTTGGTTAGCTATAGTTGATGCCCTTATAGGATGCCGTTCAGGAGACATGACAATTTCTGATGGTCAGTCAAGAAAGAAATTGGCTTTATACCCACCTGCACAACCTCTATCAGATCTGTCTCAACCAGTTTGGCCAAATATAGGAGAGCAAACTGAAGAAGTCAATTCATTAGCTCAGTTAATGTTGCTATGAACTGATCTATTTTCTTAGCTCTAGAGTGAAGATAACCTGCTTCTACATATTTTGCAGTTCAGTTCTGGTTTGAATAGCCCATCTGTTTTGGATAGCCCTTCTCAACAATATTTCCTATAACAACTGAATCCTGAAAGCCATCATGATTTGCTATTATGTGATATACAGGAACCACTTCTATCAGCAACCTCAATAAGTGATCTCACCAAATAGATAGAAGTATTTCCAGGCCGCTATCTGCATATTAATAATAAGTTGCTTTCATCTCAACAAACTACCTTAGCCTCAATGCTGCAAGCCCACCATAAAGCTTTTGCATGGGACTATGGGGATATGAAAGGTTTAGACCCAACACTCTGTACACATCACATATATATTAACATTGACTTCAAACCTATCAGGCAGCCTCAAAGAAGAATTAATCCAGCTTTGAGAGAAATTGTTAAAGAAGAATTGCAGAAAATGTTAACAGCTAGCTTTATCTACCCAATCTCTAATAGTTAGTGGGTCTCCCCATTGGTCATTGTTCCTAAGAAATGAGGAAAATGGAGGGTATGTGTTGATTACAGAGAGCTCAATTTGGTAACAAAGAAAGATTATTTTCTTCTTCCATTCATTGATCAAGTTCTGGATAATTTAGCAGGGAAAAAGTACTTCTCATTCTTGGATGGCTTCAGTGGGTACAATCAAATCAAGATTGCTCCTAAGAATCAGGAAAAGAATACTTTTACATGCCCTTGGGGAACGTTTGCCTATTCATTTTTGCCTTTTTGTCTTTGTAATGCTCCTACAACTTTTCAGAGGGTAGTCATAAGTATCTTCTCAGACATCTCAAATGATTGCAAGGAAATATACATGGATGACTTTACTGTTTATGGTACGACATTTGAGGAAGCTCAAGCCAACTTGGAGAAAGTACTATAGAGATGTGAAGATCACAACCTGTCACTGAATAGTCAAAAGTGCTACATGATGATGTAGGAGGGAATAGTTCTCAGTCACTATATTTCTGCAGAAGGAATTTAGGTTGATCCTGCTAAGATTGAGGTCATCTCTAAGCTACCCTCTCCTACTAAGCAGAAAGAGGTACAGAGTTTTCTAGGCTATGTTGGTTACTATAAGAGATTCATCAAGAACTTCAACCAAATAGTAGGCCTCTTATACAGTCTACTGAAGAAAGATGCAGAGTTTTCTTGGACAGAGGAATGTGAAAAAGCATTTCTTGACTTGAAAGTTGCCCTCGCTCAGGCACTTGTTTTGAAGGGACCTGATTGGTCACTTCCATTTCATATTCATACTGATGCATCGGATTATGCAATTGGAGCAGTGTTAGGGTAGAAGGATGGTTCAACAGAACATGCACTCTACTACATAAGCAAAAATCTGCAAGGGGCTGAATTAAACTACACTATTATAGAAAAAGAAATGTTAGCAGTCATCTACGCCCTTAATAAATTCAATCACTACATCACCGGTTATCAGATATTTGTCCACACTAGTCATGCAACAATCTGGTATCTCATGAACAAAGCCTCAATATCCGAGAGACTGGCAAGATGGTTATTGCTTATGTAGGAATTTGACATTACAATTGTGGACAAGCCAGGTAAAGCCAACGTAGTTGCTGATTTCCTTTCTAGAATTCAAAGGCAAGATGACTCTGCACTTATTGAAGATTCTTTTCCTAATGATCACCTGTTTGCAATCAAGGCTATTCACCCATGGTATGCTAATATAGAAAATTATCTGGAAACAAGAAGAACTCCTCCTCAATTCTCCCCTAAGGAAAAGACATTATTGGTAGAGAAAAGTTTTAACTTTTCTTGGATTGCAGATTGCATGTTTTATACAGGGCTAGATCATGTTATGAGGAGATGTGTACTAGAGGAGGACACTCATGATATACTGCATGCAAGCCATGATGAGCCATGTGGTGGAGATTTTGCTGCCAAAAGGATAGCAATGAAAATTATAAATACTAGTTACTATTGGCCAACTTTGCATAGAGATGCAACCAAGTATACAAGGGGATGTGACAGATGCCAACAGATGGGAAGACCAACTCACTTTGATGAGATGCCTCTATTTCCACAAGTTGTAGTTACACCATTCGACAAATGGGGACTGGATTTTGTGGGACCAATTGATCCACCTTCCAATGGTAAGTCCTACATCCTTGTATGCACAGATTATGTCACAAAATGGGTAGAAGCTAAATCTATGAAACATGATAGGGATAATAAAGTGGCTGAATTCCTCTATGAGAAAATATTTACTAGGTTTGGTGTTCCTAGGGAGATAGTCATAGATCAAGGAGCACAATTTACTTCTACACTTATCACAGCTTTAGTCAATGAATACAATATACAACATAGGAAATCAACTCCTTATCACCCCCAGGCCAATGGCCAGGTTGAGGTCACCAATAGGGATATAGAGGCCATTTTGACTAAAATTATAGATTTGCATAGGAAGGACTGGGCCACAACGTTACCAGAAGCTATATGGGCCTACCGTACTACCTGGAAGACTGCTACAGGATATACACCTTTTGAAATGGTGTATGGTAAAACAGCTGTGATGCCAATTGAATTTGAACACAAAACTCTCAAAATAGCATTAGAGATGGACATGGACTTAACAAATGCACAAAAGGACATAATCATGCAGCTTAATGCTATGGATGAACTCTGCAAGAATGCCCTACAACACACTAAGATAATACAAAATCAACAAATGAGGTGGCATGATAAATACATTAAGGAAAAGAAATTCAAAGTAGGAGATTGGGCTATGCTTTATGATTCACGATACAAGGTCAGTCCAGGAAAATTGCAGACCCAATGGTTGGGCCTGTATGAATTTGAAAATGTATTTGCTAATGGTTCAGTTCAACTTGTTACAATTGATCCTGTTAGATTCAAGTTGTTAGTTAATGGACACCACCTCTAGTTGTACCATAAACCAATCTCAAAAGAAGAATTCATGCAGCAGTTCATTTAGGATCCTGCCGTTAATCTTCTTGCAGCCGAAGGCTTTAACCTTTCTCCTGCAGCTTCACCGTAATTTTGAAAAGCATGCTCATAATAAAGGTTTTCTTTTTAAGGAAACCCCTTTTTCTTCATTTCCACTTGTCACCACATCTCACTTCTTTATCTTCTGTTCCACCCATCCATTCCATCCATTCATCTCATCCGCCCATGTCACCCATCCACCTCATTCATCCGTACCACCCTTAATTATGATATCATTCCCAACCGTCAATTCATCCTGAAGCCGTCATCTTTCTCAACATGTACAAGCATTTATTGGAAGGTATGCCATATCTTTTGTTATCGCATATTTGATTCATTTCATTCTATTCATTTACTACTATGTCTGTATTAGTCATTATTACCTGATCTCCGCCTATTCTTTAGTACATGTGAGGACACATGTCATACTCTAAGTAGGGGGCAGGATAATCCACTTTTTAAACCTGTCTTTTCGCTGCTACGACAACTGCTCAGATAACCTTTCTTTATTATTTTTCTGGTACTTTCCAAATATGTTTCACATGTCTTTTTCATTGCATGTTCTTCATTGTAAATTACAATTAAAACTACTTGTTCAAAAGTTCATTTTTGGAAAAAGAGAGAAAAGTAACGGCACGACAGAAAAGAACCAAAACCGAAAGGGAAATTTTTGGATTTTCAACAAAGAGTTGAGTTCAGACCCCCATGCAATGTTGAAAACCTAGTTTACTCTGGCATATGGCTTTCATAATAATACAACTAGGATGAAAATATTTGGTCTTAAGAAATAGGTATATGATGAGTTTCAGGAGCAGCCATACTTGTTTTGGAGGCTATCATACTCTAGGATTGAGAAGAGGTGGGAGAAATTAATTGTTGGGTTAAGAAGATCTGAGCCCCACAGTCCTCTGAATTTTACAACAGCTCTCAAATGATCAAGCAGATACACACAACTGGGACTTCAAAAGAGGTTTGAATTATGGATGCCATTGACATTTAGACCTCCTGTGCTAATGTGGCCCCTTTATCCTTACCAAGCTACCAATATCAATGAAGATACAGAAACTCGAAGGTATGAAAGGTGGCAGAGTTTCAGAGGTTTTTGTTACAAATTTGAAACTCCATTTCAGAGTCATGCCGCAACCACTGATTTCAGAGAGACCGCCAGGAAGTGTAATGCTGGAGGACCAGCATTGGATTAAGTAGGGGGAAAAATGATGAGCCCAAAATATGCTCATGATTTGGATATCTTGGTGTATTTTTATTACTCTCACTTTTATTATTTATGGTTGTTTAAACTCTTTTGAAACCTTTTATTGGGGGATATCATGTAGCAATACACTTTCATGTTCCTGCAGCTTATCATGTTGGCATGCCTACATTTATTACCCCATTTGACTCCCTAAATGAATGATATAACGCATATAGTTTTTGAATGATGAAATAGATTTAAATATGTGATTAATGAACAAATATTGTGTATGTGCCATGCGCCTTTTCTTTTACATTTGTTACCTTGTGTTTTGCAGGTTGTTGAAGAAAGTATGATCGAGTTATGTGCAGTCGATCTCAACCTTGCAGTAAAGCCCATTTCCTGCACGACCTCGGGGAAGCCCTAGTGAAGACTCTTTGACTGAAACTGTTGGGAAGAATTTTAAATGTCAGTCAATCTAGAAGAGTGGAGTGCTATATTCTCTCTGGGTTGGGTTGAATGGATAAACTCATTTATGAAGTTTGTTCCTCGATTCTAGGATATATTTCAAATCCATGTCTTTCTCTGATAGGGTTAGTTAGTAGTTGTTTTCTTGATTTTAAATAAGTGCTCCTCATGCATGAGTGAGCATAGATGGATAGATAGAAGGTTAGAAACATAGAAGCATAGGGAGATAGAAAGATATCATGTATGAGTTAGTGTGATAAATAAAAAATAGAATCTGTATGACAAGAGACAAAGTTTGTTGTTAGTTCTGATATCAACAGAGCAATGTATTCCATTCTGAGTTTATGAATAAAGATTGATGGAGTTCTGAGTTCAACACTTGCGTAATTAGTTTATGCTTGCTAAGGGGGCCCACTTAGTAAGTATCTGTAGTTAGTTAGTTAGCTATTCCTTTTCTGTTGTTCATCAGTTAGATTTCATCTTTGAAGTTTCTATGCAAACTCAGTCTTATATTGTTCCTGCAGCATCAGGAATCCATCCCTGTGTGTGTTCCTGCAACATAAGGCCACTTCATAGTTTGTGTTTTAGTCATAGTTGTTATAATTTATGCTTTGGTTAAATTATGGTTAAGTTAAGAGAACTTTGTATTACCTTCTTGTAGCGTAGGTAGAATTCTTTCCAAGTATTTATTTCCATTAAGTTGAGACTGAAACTAGTTCTTAGTGCTTATATTGTGCTGCTCCATTCAAAGTATATGTTCCCTAGTTTGACAAGTAAATGAATGTCCATGGAGAGATATTAGTCACCTACTGAAATGTCCAATTCCCAAGATAGGTTTTTCCATGATTTTCATATCCTTTTGTGGGCATGACCTGTCAACTTGGAAGTGGTTGAGGGATGTGCAAGAGGGAGATTTCAAATTTGAATTTGAGAGTAAATGTTGAGTTTGACTTGTACAAGGGACATGTAAGAGACATGTAAGACATATTAAATGCCTTGTTGGATGTACATTTCAACTTGCTTTTGAATTCAATTTTGAGGGAATATTCCTCATAGATGCCATGTTGAAAGAAAATAAAGATTTTAATAAATCAATAAATTGATTTATTCGTGCAAGTGGCAAAATATATAGGATCCAAATGATTAGGATTAGCATTTAATCATGGTTAGATTAGCTTAATGATGATTATGATTCTTTGACCCTTTTGACTTGAATATTTGATTTATTTAAATCAAAAGGGATGGAAAAATGCATTTGGATATTTAATTAAATAATGTCTTGATTTATTTAATTAAAAGGTTGATGTTAGGATCAAGTTGATTTATTTAATTTAAACTGATGACTTTAGGATATTGATAAATAAACTTGATTCATTTGTTGAGTGGATGAATATGATCTAATCAAATGCATTATGCCATTTTTGTGTGTCTACAATTTCAATAGGGCTAACCTCATAGAGGTGTGGAGTAAACTTGTAGAGGTGCTTATGAGGTATGTCATATTAGAATTTGTTTATGTCATTTTAATTCCCATCTCCTTCCCATGTTAAACCATTTCTATTATAATATCAATATGAATTTCTCTTTTTGGTTCTTTTCTTCTCTTAAACATTCCATTAAAAATGTCTAGGGTAAAATTAAAAATCTCCCCATTCACTACGACTTAATTCTTTTTCTTTTTCATCATCAAAAAACTATTTTCCCCTTACCAACCATTGTTAGGAAGAACATTCTTGTCATTTACAACCCTATAGACCCCCTTGAGGGCCCCATTTCAACTATTGCTCTAGATGAAACCCTACCCCCCACTTGTCACATCACCAAGGACCAAGGAAAAACCCTTGTTAATGAGGAAACCCCTAACTGGAAAAGGTGTGTTTCTTTCCTCAGACCCACTCCTACTTCTACCTTTGGATCTAATAATTTGGATAACTTAGATGATGAGTCTTAGAAACCTACCTCTAGAAACTTTCCTACACCCTCCCCTATTCATGATGATGTTTTTGACGTTTCCAAAACCCCTCCTATCACTAAGCCTTCTAGCCCCAAAAAATCCCCTAAAATTTTCATTAATCTAGAAGGAACCTCCATTGATCCCAATCTACAAAATGAAATTTGTGCTTCTTGTGCTCCCCTTCAACATAAAATTGATGAAATTTTATTTAATTTTATTGTTCAAAATGACATCTTAAAATGGGTTCTTGCTCAACTTATTACTATGAAGGAAAAAATTTAGGTGCTAGATAAAAAGTGCTCAAATAGAAGTTCTCATGGCTAGGAGAGCTCGAGGATGGTGGGATTTGGGATATGCTTTCCTACCTTTCCAATTCATTTGAAAAATAGGCTAATTAGGACAAAGAGGTGAATGATCACAGATCTCTCATTCGTATAGAGGAGGAAAAAATGAAATTGGGGGAGGAAATTGCCACTAGTCATAGAAACTAAGTCAAAATGATGAAATGTCTCCGAGAGACTATTGACTACAACAAGGAGATTGTGAATAATACCATCATTACCATCAATGTTTTTCAATGGGAACTCGGGAAAAACCATGGAAAAAGGTTGGCTAAGGGTGGTGATGAGTTTGGGAACTCATGGAAAAAGGAAATATGGTGGGTATGTGCAAGATCATGATGGGTTAAAAAGTGGCAATATGATGGGTATGTGTAGAGTATGTGGCTAATGACCTTTTTTTAACCCAAAATTAATGAAACAAAAAGGGGTTATTGAGAAGATTCACATCTTTCCACCAAATATAAAGTATATTTTACTTTGAATTTAATAAATAATTATTATTCATTATCTATTTGAATTGTGACTAAAGTCCTGATTGATAGGCTAATAGAAAACATCTATAGCTTTCAAATAGCATAATTTTTTTAATCGGAAACATGTGTCACATTCTATTCTTTGCATACTATAGGATTAACAAAAAAAAAAAAATTGAATTTCATGAATTTTTTACCAAGTTAAGGTTGTTAGACATACAATTTTTTATATTTTTTAAAGTTTTAATAAATAATTCATACTTAATTATTTTCATGGAAAAAAATTATAAAAAAATGCATCACATTAAGACACGAGTCTTCTACTTATATCTAAAATATTATAAAAAATATTATCATTTTATTGTGGTTAGGATGGTCAAACAGATAACTAACTCTTATTTTTTCCCTGAAATTTAAGTACTACTACATTGAAATTTTAAATTTTCACTAAATAGATATATTTTTTTAATAAACTTAGTAGTTTAGAAACTACATTCAATTTCTACAAATTCTATTGTTACATATTTTTAAAATAATATAGATAACTTATTCAATTGTTTACATCAAGATTCCTAACTCTAATTTTTCTAATCTTTTTGCCACTTAAGGGCTTGTTTTTTCCATGATGATCCTGTACATACACTGGTAGGAAATTTGTCTTAGCCCACTACTAATAAGACCGAATCTACTCAAAATGGAACCCTATATTTTGATGAGAAACTCCACTTTCTAGATAAGGAGTGGTAGGCGATTAGTGATCTGAATCTTGTAGGAGACCAATAGCTCTATTGGTCCTCTTCTTGTATAGTTCTATGTTTTATTTTCATTTCTCTTCTTGGTTAGTTAGTTTTCTTTTTTATTTTTTCTTTCTAGGTGTCTCACTTCTCATTAGCCCCTTTCTTGTTCTATATGGTTGTTTTATAATGATTATGGGCCTTTCCTATTTCAATCTAATTAAAAGATTAGTACATGGAGATACTTTCTCTCAATTTTGATAAATATATTTTTAAATAAATATTGAGATGTGTGTGTATTAAAACATTTTATTTTTCTATTTGAAATAGAAATTCATACTAAATATTTATCTTAAATAGAAAATATTATACCATATTGATATAGATTTTTTTTATCTAGTGAATCATATTTTAAAAAAAAATTGATAGGTTTTAGAATTTTTTCTTGACATGGCAAGCAACATCATATTTTCTTTTGATAACCTACTTTTACTAGCAATATACAATAAAATATAAATAATAATTAAACTATCAAAATATATGTATTTTTGAAAACTACACTTATGTATCGACAAAAGGCTATGTACCATGGTCATGTTGAAGGGGGGCATGATTATAATCCATTGGTAAGTTTTTCATTATGTGTCTTTATATTGATTGAATTTGTAAATTTTGATATCATTTTAACATTATATATATATATATAATCATTTGATCATGATCATGATTTATTTGTGTCAACCATTATTATAAAGGTGGGTCCCCCTCGGCACATGATATGGATTATCACGGGCTAGAGAATGTGGTTTTGCAAGTGGAGGAACATGGAGCTGTGAATATCAATGACGAAGTTAATGATCTTGTAGAAGTAGATGATCATGCACTAGAAAATACAGTTGAAGATGATGGTACAAATACATTGATCAATCACACATTTAGTGGCATAGCTGATCATGATGATCAAGATGATTTTGATGATGATCATGATTTACCTGTACTTGAGAATGCATACGAGCCCCTTTATGAAGGCTCCCAAACAACTCTTTTATCTTTTGTATTGTTGCTAGTGAACTTTAAGGTTATGAATGGTTTATCCAACATAGTAATCTCACAAATGTTAAGGTATGTCATATATGCCATCTTTTTTCATCTATTTTTGTTGTTAGTTCATTACTAGTAAATAAAATATGGAATATGTACCATTAATATTCTTTATGTTAACAAATTAATTTTTTGTTAACACCATCAAATATTTTACCTCTCTCATACTGAGATTTATCTGCCATTATCAAAGATATTGAAACAAAGTATCAAGCAATAGATGCATGTCCCAATGGTTATATTATATATCATAAACAACATGAGGGTATGTGCAGGATCATCATAGAAAAAAAGGCTCTTAAGTGGTAAAAAATTCAAAAAAATCAAAGTTAGGCAACTTGACGTAAAAAAATTGAATATATTATCTATATTATTTCAAAAACATGCAAGAATAAAATTTGTAGCAAATTGAATGCAATTTATAAACTACTAAGTTTGTTTAAAACAGAATCTATTTGGTGACAATTTGATACTTCAATGCCATGGAGTGGTACTTAAATTTTAGGGAAAAAATAAGAAGTAGGTGTCTGTGTGACCACCCTAACCACAATAAAATGATAATAATTTTTTATAATATTTTAGATATAAGTAGAGGACTCATGCCCTAATGTGATGCATATTTTTTGTAATTTTTTTCCAAGTAATTCATTATGAATTTTTTATTACAAATTTTTTTTAAAAATAAAAGCTCATATGTTTGACCACCTTAACTTGGTCAAAACTTCATGAAATTCATTTTTTTTTTTTAATCCTAAAATATGTGAAGTATAGAATGTGACACATGTTTTGGATTTAAAAAATGTGATATTTTTTGAAAGCTATAGATGTTTTTCAATTAGCCTATCAATCAAGACTTTAGTTGTAATTTGAATAGGAAATGAATAATAATTACTTATTAAATTCAAAGTAAAGAATAATTTATATCGGTAGAAAGTTGAGAATCTCCTTTAAAAACTCTTTTTGTTTCATCAATTTTGGGTAAAAGTACATTCATCAGCCACATACCCATCATATTATCACTTTTTGGCCTATCATGATCTTGCACATACCCATGAATTTGCAACAGAATGCCCAAAATGTCATATCAATAGATATTGAACAAATCAGCTAATAAGAAAGGTTCCTTGCAAGATTCTTTATTATATTATGATTATTCCACATATGCAATGACTATTTAGGTGTGAAAGATTATCACAATTTATGGATTACCATGCATGGAATAGAAGTGGAGATGAGAATCTTCAAATGCCTGCAAATGGTTCCACATGTAGGGACATGGAGGAAAAATGGCCACATTTTAAAGAAGAACCTCATAATCTTATGCTTTCATTGGTAGCGAATGGTGTCAATCGATTTGGATAGCTGAAATCTATTTACTTAGTGTGGCTTGTTTTTGTTATCAATAATAACATTCCTCCATGGATGCCAATAATGAGGGAGCACATAGTGTTGGCAATGATTGTTCCAAGTATTTTCTTAGATCAATTTTCTTTAACATAGTAGCATATCTTTTATCTTATTTTTTGCATAATGACATATTTTTTTCATTTAATAGTCATGTACACTAATTTATATATATATATATATATATATATATATATATATATATATTGTAGTAAAATGGCTGTAATAATTATGTAATATTTATGGTCATTCAACTAGGTAAGTACCAAGTTAAAGATATGAATGTATATATATAGCCTCTTATCGACAAGTTACCATGTTATGGAATGTTGTCACTATGAATGCCATCTAAGTTACTAAGTTACCAATAGACAAAGAAAATTTCAATTCCTATGTAATGCTTGTATGGACACTGTGATGCCCAAGGGCTAGCACATTTTTGTGGTATGTTATAACATTCAATTGCACTTTAATGATATTTAATTTTATGAAGTAGATATCATGCATGACTTTAAAATAATCTATTCATCATATATAATTATAAAAATTGACATATTTAATCCAATTATATATGATCTTCCAGGTCTTCAAACAAAAGGAAAATTTGCACGTCCAATTTGTGGTCCAAAGATGAAATCACATCGTTCAAAAAAGCTTAGGAAAGAAAGTTTTTGATGAGTATAGGAACTTCCACAAAAAATTATAAGTATCAAACTGCTTAAACCATATTTTCAATGAAAGAAGAGACTAAATCAAGCCATGAAGAATAACACCTCAGCTAATGGAAGTTGGAATATAATAGAATTAATCACCAAGGTTATACATTAGATCAATTTTTTTACCTATCATATATGATATATTTGGAATTTATAATTTTCTATTCTGTTTTGTTTACTCATGTTGCAATTGACAATGATTATCGTTGTTAATTGGGTATGCATAGGATCATGATGGGCCAAAAGTGGTGATATTATGGGTATGTGTAGGTATGTGTATTTACAACTTTTTTAACTCAAAATTGATGAAGCAAAAAGAGTTTTTAAAATGAGATTCTCATATTTCCACCAATATAAATTATTCTTTACTTTGAATTTAATAAATTATTATTATTCATTTTTTATTTGAATTATGACTAAAGTCCTGATTGATAGGTTGATTGAAAAACATCTATAGTTGTTAAATGGTATCACACTACTTTGAATTCAAAAGATGTGTCACATTCTACTCTCACATACTATAGGATTAAAAAAAATGAATTTCATGAATTTTTGACCAAGTTATGGTCGCTAGACATGAGTTTCTATATTTTAAAAATTTGTAATAAGAAAATAATAATTATTTATTTACATAGAAAAAAACTATAAAAAAGTATGCATCACATCTGAACATGAGTCTTCTACTTATATCTAAAATATTATAAAAATATATTATCATTTTATTGTGGTTGGTGTGGTGAGACAGACACCTACTTATTTTTTCCCTGAAATTTAAGTACTACTACATTCAAATTTCAAGTTTTCACCAAATAGATTTTTTTTATTTTTTAAATAAAACCTAGTAGTTTGTAGAAACCACATTAAATTTCTTTCTATAGGATTCTATTCCTTACATTACTTTTAAATAGTATGATAACTTATTCAAATTTTATGTCAAGTTACTAACTCTAATTTTTCTAAATTTTTGCCACTTAAGGGCTTGTTTTTTCCATGATGATCCTCAAGACATACCAATTTGTTTAACTTATATGCTTCATGAAAGTTGTCAAGGAATTAATGGCCAGCTTCCACAGGGACTGAGAAGTTATCCCAGACAATTTAGTAGGTTGCCCTACTATGAGCAGCTACAAATTGTGTATTTTTTTGATACAATTTTACATAAAAGAATATATAACAAAACGCTATGGAAAATATTATTGATGGAGGATATGACAAAGAAAAAAATTAAAATTTGTAGTGACATTCAGGAAGCAAATCATGTAATGAAAAATGTCATTCAATTAAATAGCAATGGAGACCAAATTAATATAAGTTCACTTCCTTAGTTATTAACAGAGCAGCAAAGCAATGCTATAAAAGAAGTCATATTAAAAACTAATTTCCACAAGATTTGCTGCGAACATAAACAATATAATAACAAAGAAAGGTGAATTTGGGTCAGGGATGAAAATGCATGATTGGAATAACTTCATTAAGGTAATTATTTTGGTATATTATATACACTTGTATAATGCATGTACTTTTCAGTGTATTATGTTTACTACTTTTGGAAAAATAATGAAAAGATCATTTTATAATTGTTGTAGTAAATTCTACCTCTATCTCTCCCAAACAACTTCGACAACAATGTCAAGCAATTTATATATGATCTTGGAAAATACATGAGGTAAGTGGGATGATATTTGTTCAATTTGTTGTATAGATCTTATATTTTCTATTTTTTTACTGCTATGTAATATTGTATATTTTTGTTAAATATCATTAATATATTTGTGCCTTGAATCACTTGTAGATGGTTCTCAATCTAAATAAATCCATATAAGATATAAATTATTTGAGGAGAAAAAATTTCTCATCTAATGTGAAATGCAAAGTGTCTACCTTGACATTTGTCAATGCACAAGAATACCTACCTCATACACCAAGTTGAGGAGATTGAATTGTGGACCTATGCACACAAGGTCAATGTGATGGTTGAGAGGCACTTGAAATTTTTGAAGGCTTTGGTTAGACAAAGAGCACATCCTGAGGGTTTTATGGTGGAGGGATATATGGTATACCAGAGCATGGTGTACATTAGTGAATATCTTCCTAAGTTTGCAGCAAAGATCCATTTAGATCGCATTTGGGATCCCAACTCCATTAACAAATTAAAAGGGGAGTACCTGTTGGGGAAAGGTAGATTGAGGAAAGTGAGAGGTAATTATAAGATGATCATGGAGATTAATTGGAATGCATTTTATTCCCTTAATTTTTGAAAAACAACATAGAACTAGTCCAAATGAAAGAATCTTCCACACAAAAATAGAAAAGTACTAGTATTGTATTACTCCAGAAAATAAGTCTTTCATTGCTGAAAAGTATTAAAATCTTAAAAAGTGCCGATGATCAAATATTACAATTTGAATTTCATATATATAAGAAGAAGACCCAACAAAGGTGTCTCTTCGGATTGTCTTTTGGCAAATAATTAAATTACTAATCTTAATTAAACTTATAAACAATTTAATCTTCTCCTAACATTGACTTAGCCACTGAGAGATGTTTTTTATACTCCTCCAAGGTATGGGTATCCGCATCATGCACTGCATTTTGGGCTTCATATTTGAGTTTTATCATCAATTCCATATATTTGCATGCTCCATCTAGCAATAGCCCTTTTTCTTTGACTGTATCCAATGCTTCCAAAAATTATTCTATTGCATTCATCGATCCAATCATCTTGTTCCTTCATAAACCCGTTCTTATCACATAATTTGGGTAATCGCAACTTCACAGTATCATCAAACCCTACATTTTCTGAGTTTGAGTCTTCATCATATTTGGCATGCTTTCTCATGATTATGTTAATTGCCGAGATGGAATTGGTGTCAAATCCCTCATGTAGTTGCATATCATGTCTCTTAGTACCCAATCTATTTTTCACTCTCCCATGCTCAAGAATGGCTTCATAGTTCTTTTTGTGAACATTCCAAAAATCATCAAGGCATATCTTCAAGTTTGTAAATCTCTTGTGTAACATTGTTGCCATAGTGTTTTCTGAAGGTCCTTCATATTTTCTACTAGTTTTTGATGTTCTTCTTGCAACTGATCATATTCACTTTGCAACTCTGTATCAATTCAAGAGGTGATCCTCATTCTGGCATCTTTCATGGTAGTAATTTCCAAATCTGATTTCTCACTTTTCATTTTGTAATAATTTCTTTATTTCATCAACGTATTGTTTGTGCCTTGTTGAACTTGGCAATGCTTATGCCCATGTCTGTTGAAGCCATAGGGTTAGTTTCCCCAAGTTTAAGGGTCATCATGTGTCCAAAGGATTTTTCGATATCGATGATCTTTGGCCTTTTTGTGAGGTGGGTATAGTGCCCATATCAACATTGAATTTTCATTAGGATTGAATCTTGACCCTATGTAAATTTCCTTCACACCCTCTATGTTTAACTTGTATTCTCCTTCCTTGTTATGCAAAAAACTATCAAAAATTAAAGAGGCACTGAGGTCCCAACTAGTAAATACTATTACACCAGCTTCAAGTAACAATTGTCTACCCCTTTTAGGGGTCATGTTCTGCACTTCACTGTTTATATCATCTTTCAACCTTTTCATCAATTGTTGTTCATTTTCAGGGGTAATATTTGGGATGGATTCCCTCAACCTTTTTCCTCCCCGTAATTATATAAAAATATTTAAATTTTGTTGGCTTGTTATGTGCACACATCTTGATGGGCCAAAAAGTGGTGATATGTAAGTGATATGATGGCCCATGTGGTTGATGACTTATTTTACCCAAACCAATGAAATGAAAAGGGTTTCTAAAGTAGATTCTCATATTTCCACCAATATAAATTATGCTTTACTATGAATTTAATAAATAATTATTATTCATGTTTTCTATTTGAATTACAACTAAAGTCCTGATTGATAGGCTAATTGAAAAACATCTATAGCTTTCAAACGGTATCACATTTTTCAATCCAAAATATGTGTCACATTCTATGCTCCACATACTATAGGATTAAAAAAAAATCATGAAGATTTGACCAAGTTAATGTGGTCAGACACATGAGTTTTTATATTTTTTAAAATTTGTTCCTCTAATTATTTCTAAAATATTATAAAAAAATATTATCATTTTATTTTGGTTAAGGTGGTTAGACAAACACCTACTTATTTTTTCCCTAAAATTTAAGTACTACTTTATTAAAATTTCAAATTTCCACCAAAATAGATTTATTTAAAAATAAATAAACCTAGTAGTTTAGAAACTACATTCAATTTTCTATAGATTTTATTCTTAGGTATTTTTGAAATAATATAAATAACTTATTCATTTTTTTACGTCAAGTTGCTTAACTATGATTTTTCAAAAAAAAAATCTGCTTAAGGGAATGCTTTTTCCATGATGGTCCTACGCATACCCGACTTGAAAAACTCATTATCAAAAATAATGGATTCATAGGATATAAGCCTATCATCTTCATCTACATGAAATTCCTTAGCTACTTGTAAGTCCTTGTCTAGGAGTTCTTCATATTCATAATTCATCATCTAGGAGATTGTTCTCTATTGTGATTGTCCTTCATTTTCTCTTGCAGATTCTTCTTCAGATGAATCATCCATTTCTTGAAACCTTTTCTTTTTTTTCTCTAGCTCCTTCATGAAATTTTCTATAACCTCCTCTACATATTTTTCTTCTTTGTTCTTAAACACATCTTGCCCTATTATAGGAGCATGGGTGTATCCACTATGGTTTTGATTTTTCTTACAAGAGTGTATGTACCCTTCAGGGTCATAATTCATTCTTTGTGCATACTCCTTTAATTTTAATTCATTAAACAATGAAATATAATAAGATCATTGGTAGTGGTATGTTAAGTTTTTAGGTATATCAATTATAAATTAAGGTCGTATACCATGGTAATTAACTAATTATATATCATTTGTGAATTTTAATTTTTTTTGATACAATTGGTTCAAAGTGGGATGCACTACATTTGTATGTCACAAACAATCTTGATTCGATGATGGTATGGATTGAACGATGCTAACAATCTAGTCACGCATTAACATGGGAAGGTGTGGCTTCATTGGTTAAAGAAGCTCATCGTAATGGAGATTCCAATGTCACACCAAGGGAAATTGATTTAGCATATGGTTTAAGAGATAAATAGGTACATATAAATATATTAATCATGCATATTATTTAATTATTTTCAATTATATTGATGTATATATATGTTGAGTTTTTTTTCTTTGCATACATTTGACCAAGAGTAAATATGTTTATCAACTGACAATTCACTAAATTTTACATGCTTTACGTAACACCCTCCATTTTGCTCCTTTGCGGAACAGCACATATGTATGCATTTACCTTGTTAGCATTTTGGTTATGAACTTGGTTACTTTTGACCGCTAATTGTTAAGCGATGTAAACATTATGTTTTGATGTGATGGTACTTAATTCAGATGTTATTGTTATTTCATGTTATGGATTAAATTAGCATGTATGTGAATTACTGATGCTTTATGGTTTGATTATATCATTGATGATTAGATGCATCAGTTAGCAATATTGTATTGGTGAAGGGGACAGGATCACATCACTCGCATACGAGCGCCCTGTGATTTTGCGATTTCCCCTTCACGGTGTGTCTTAATATATTATATGCATGTTCGACACTCGTATTGTGTGAAGGATGCAGTTATAGGACATCGACTCCACCTGGTTCCACAGGTCTGAGTGTGTCCCTTGTCCAACAGAAAACAATTGGGAGATAGTAGCTAGGTTTTCTATGTCATGACATCACCCTAGCCATAGTGTGTCATCGGGTTGTTAGTTGGGATAAGTTATTTTGTTGTTTCTTCTCCCCTTGCCCTTGTATTTAATTTGCAATTTAAATCGGTGCTTGTTTTATTTAATTGCATTGTCAAAATAAATAAATGAGTGACTATTATTCAATTAGTTATTCTAATTCAATCAATAAAAATAATCTAGTCATGGATTAGATTTATTTATTGATAAATTAAATTAAAAATGATTGTGCCAAGCATTAGTAAATATTGAGATCAAATCAAAAATAGAATTTTCCTTGCATTCCTTTTGAAACAAAATTAAAAAATGATTTTTAATGTAGATGCAAGTAAATTCAATTTTGTGGAAAAAGGAAAATGTAATTATCTTTTGCTGCAAAGCAGAACTTTTTTAAATAAATATTATGCAAATCAATAGAAAAAATGGAAATTGTTTTATTAAATTACAAAAATAAAATATCTAGTTTAGCAATAAATTTTGTGGGTGAGTTCAAAATTAGGGTTTGACAACTTAGGGAGAAAATTGCATAAGGTAATTCATTTTATTTTGAAATTTTAATTTTTGAATTTTGGAGAGCAAATTTGGAATGGATTTTGGTTGAAGAAAAATTGGGAAGAGAAGATTTGAAAATTGGTGCAGCTGAATTGGAAAGAAAAGGCAAACGTCCATTGAAAGACTTCAAGCTTGGAGAAAACACAAGGTTCATTGTTTAAATTTTGTGCAATTCTTATTTTGAAAATCATTTAGAAGTTGTTCAAATTGTTAAAGAATTCAAAATTGTGAATTAGAAGAAAAACCCATCAAGAAACTCCATTCAAACTTGAATCAAAATTCTCAAAAGATATTGTGAAAACATAGAGATTAAAATTGTGTTATCAAGCTTTGCAACAGAAAAATTTGAACAAACATGGTTATTTCAAATGCAAAATCTTGTAAAATTTCTGTGTTGTGGAAACTTTCATTTTGAATTGGGGAAAGAAAGAAAAATCTTCAAATTGGTTTGATTAAATCCATTATTTTCAAATTTTATTTCAAGCGCTGGGAGTGAGCATTTACTCAATCTGGGTATGAAGAAATTTTGTATCTATGGTTCCTTCAAGAGAAATTATAGGTATATATTTATATATATAAATTGAATCTGTTTTTTTTTTAAATTTATGAGGAAATAAATTCGTGATTTTTGTATTATGGATTTTACCCAGAAATATGCCTTACCAGTCGAAATAAACTGCGTTTCAATAAACAAATTCGCCTTTTTTGTATTGAGGCAACGGGATGAGAAGGGGGAGGGGGGGGGTTTCCA
>VDFB02118175.1:0-13847 GCA_007258455.2 Sequoia sempervirens | reverse complement strand
GTAGACACCTAAATTTGGACACTTAATTTATCCAAATTTATCCTCTTTCATCTAAATATCCCTTTATCCACATTAATTAAGTAATATCACTATTATTTAATTAATCCTTCTAAAGTTCTACTAATCCTTAAGGTATCTAGTTAAATAATTAAATACCTTCCCCTTTTCATCAAATGAATTAAATAAATATCACATTTATTTAATTCCTCATATGTCACATCCTCCATCATTTTTATCTTATCATAATCCATCTTCTAATCCCATCATTAGGATGTGCACATGCCTAATCCTTGATTAGGATGTGTCAAATCCTCCAACTTTTGCAAGTTGGCCTCTAATCTTTCTTAGCCACCTAACCCTCCTCTGATCCTTCATTACTCTTCCCCATGTAATCTTTGACTTGTCACATCAAGTCACATGTGAAATCTAACTCACTTCTAATCTTCATTAATCAGTCTAATCAAGTACTTGCACAATCCTAATCACTTAATTGAGTCAATTCTATTAAATGCTTTTCTTTTTTGACAAGGCATCCCCATTCCCTATGTGAATTTTTAATTCACATTTAATCCCCCAATGCATTTAAAGAATTTTAAATTCCTTCCCTCTTCCCTATGAGAATATTTGAAAAAAATTTAATTCCTCACTTGTCCTCTCACCCACATGGGGACAAACACCTCCTTTATGAGGAGATCTTGTCCAATCCCAAGGTACTTTGTACCCCCCTCCATGTCATGTACTATCCTTCCACCTCATGTCCACTTCACCTTTTAGGGCTATATCACATGCCATATGTCAAGATGTGAGGGCTTCAGAGTTCACAACTCACCTTAGCCCTACATCTTTATCATTGGTGGCCCAATCTTAGTCGGCCCATTTCTTCTAGGAATTCCCTAAAATTCCTATAACACTTTTCTCCTACTTTGGAGAGAGACTATCTCATAGCCAAACTTCGTAATTTTATTTCTCAATCTACACTTAGCCATTTTCATGTTTTCATCCATTTCCATCCATCATCACATCATCATCTAGTTTGAATATTCCTAAGCATCCAAGGAGCATATACATCAAAGATCGAAGGGCCAACCGAAGGATTGATTCGAGACAAGGTACAAGGTTCCATTCGTTGCTTTTATCTTGTGTTGATTCCAACTTAGGCTAATCTTGAGGTGTAGGCTGTTTTGGTGTTTATTTGCACTCTTTAGTTTGCTGCTCATTTTCTAATGCATATATTCGACCTATCACATTTTTGGCACGCCTGGTGGGACCCACAAACGAGTCTTTTTCTTTCATGTTTGCTATTTTTTTGCATTTTTGCAGGTTCAGGTTACAGAGTGGTGGACCTGACCTTCCGATGATGACCTTGACTCCTCCGTGGCGGACCTGACCTCCTCCGCGGTGGGACTCCCACCTTCTCCGTATGCATCTCGACTCTCCTCGGGTGGCGACTGTCTCTCTCTCAAGGATGTATCCAACCCTCCACAAGTGACCACCTCCTCGGGATGGTGGACTCCAGCCTCCCAAGTACAAACCAAGTTCAAAGGTGAAATTCCCCAAGCTTTTACCAATTGTTCTTTTGTAAATTAGGCACATAGTTTAATTGAGGGGTCAACAAACCTTGTTTGGCATGCTTGTGGAAGGCTATTTGACGCATCCAATCCCCTTGCGCCATTTGGCGATCCTGGGTGACGAGAAATCATAGCTTTCCAAGTCCTTTGAGTCACCCCTTTTTCATTTTTTTAGTGGGACCTGCTTGGGGATTTCATCACCCCAAGGGACGATTCCAACCACGCGTATCGGCGGGGTATATAAAGGAGGTAGAGTGAAAGTTGTACCTCAATCCAACCACGCTGTAATTGGCGAAGCATCGGGATGACGTGAAGAGTTGGTCTGAGCCTTTAGTATCTCGCTAAGGTTCCCGACTCACGCTTGTAACGGGTTGGTGTTCACGGTTTGGGCCTTACGTACTGGGTGTATATCAAGGACTCCTTAGCAACCATGTGCATCTTAGAGTAGAAGACGTTGTTGACCATACCCATTTCTACTAATCTTAGGGTTGTGTTGTCCAATTGTCTTTTCTCTCATGCAAACTACCATTTTCGTGTTAGCCAAAATTGCTATCAAGATTTTGCTATATTTTGGGTCCTTTGCCTTACCCATCCATCAAAGAATCAAACTTAAACTTATCATTTGGTGGACCTGACCTCATGCTGTGGCGGACTTGACCTCATGCTATGGCGGATTTTCCCTAACAAGCAACCATATATGCCCCGCCATGTGCACACTGTAAACCTATTTTCCTCTGTTCAAGCACCAATCTTCTTGATTTTTCGTGCTCTTTCCAACGACATATAACATTTCATACTTTTGAGCAACTTTTTCTCTGGTGGCGGACCTAACCTCATGTTGTGGCAGATTTTCCCTGACAAGCAACCGTATATGCCCCGCCATTTCCACATTGTTTATCCGATTGACTTTGTTCAAAAACAATTCTTCTTAGTTTTTCGTGCTCTTTCCAACGACATATAACACTTCATAATTTTGAGCAACTTTTTCTCCGGTGGCGGATCTTACCTCCTGGTGGCGGACCTGACCTCCCAGTGGCAGACCTGACCTCCTGGTGGTGGACCTAATCCCTCTGGTGGCAAACTTGACCTCCCGGTGGCAGACTTGACCCCGGTGGCGGACCTGACCTTCTGCTCTTTCTTCCCAGAGCCACCATTTCCACATTGTTTATCCGATTGACTCCATTCAAAGGCAGTTCTTCTCATTTTTTCATGCTCTTTTCGATGATATATACCACTTCATACTTTTGAGAAGTTGGCCGGCGCACCTTTTTCTTCACCATCTACCTCCTCGAGGGAGGTATACCCTACCATTCTCTTCGTTTACTCGTTCTGAGTAAACTCTCATCCATTTAACAAATCCTTTCATCATTCTGAACTCTCGTTCTATCATTTCGCTCATCGGTTTACTCGTTCTGAGTAAACTCTCATCCATTTAACACATCCTTTCATCATCCTGAACTCTCATTCTGTCATTTCGCTCATCCATTTACCCATTCCAAGTAAACTCTCATCCATTTAACACATCCTTTCATCATTCTGAAGTCTCGTTCTGTCATTTCGCTCATCCGTTTACTCGTTCCGAGTAAACTTTCATCCATTTCATATATCCTTTCTTCATTCTAAACTTTGGTTCTGTCATTCCAATCATCCGTTTACTCGTTTTGAGTAAACGTTCACCCATTTAACACATCCTTTCATCATTCCAAACTCTCGTTCTGTCATTCTGATCATCTATTTACTTGTTCCGAGTAAACGTTCATCCATTTCACATCCTTTTCCCCATTTTGAACTCATTATCTCACCGCTCATCATTCATTTACTCGCTCTGCAAACATTCATCCATTTCAATTCTCCATTCCTACCTCCTAACTCTTGTTCTATCATTCCAATCATTTGTTTACTCATTCGGCAAAACATTCATCCATTTCTCCGCCACCTCCTCTTCTTCATCATTTTTTAACCTCGTTTCTATCGTCGACTCTCATTCATTTGATTTCCTGTCTCCACCCAACCTTTCTTGCTCATTTCCATATTTTTCATCCATTTCTCCAATCAAATCATCATTGTCATCCATCCTAGTCAATCATCATCAAGCCGCTCCAATCAATCCATTTTCAATTCAAAGTGGATTTGCGCTGCAACCATTCATCCTTTGATCTGATCAATCAACATCCTAAGTCACCTAGGATAATCTCCGAACAGGGTTTTTCAGCCCCTCTCATCATCCTATCTAATCCATCGATCAATCTTATCAATTAATCGATCAATCCAATCCAATCTAATCGCATCCCTATCCAATCACCTTCGACCCAATCAATCTACTTCCATCTCGAAGAAGATTCAGTGTCATAATCATCCTTTGATAATCCAATCCAATTGTCATAATCAATCCCATCCAATCATCCAATCATCCTAATTTGAGCTTTAATCCAATCCCGATCCGAGCTTGTCCTAAATCCCGATTTGGAATTTTGTCCATTTCCATCCAAAATCTTTATCCATCATCTTTATCCTTTCATCATCATGAATTCTTATCCTCCATCAATAGTGGTCAAGGGAAACCCTAATTACGTCAACAATGATAATGAAAGTCTTGTTGATCAAGAGGTATATGACATAGATCCCCTTGACACTATCATTGCTAGTAAGCTTTCTCCACCCACATTCCAAGACCCAATCACCCCATCGAGTTGTCCCATCATGTCTTCATCTATGCCTAATCACACTCCTTATGCTACCTTTGACAAGGGATGTCCATCATATCCATCATATCCTTCACCTACATCATCCCCTTATCCTAGTTTGTCGTCACAATACCCCTATCTTGATCCACCATTCACATCCTCTTATCTCAATCCTTAATCCACATGTACCCACTACCCTAATCTTCCATACCAATCCGCTCAGCCTAATCCTACATTCACACCTTCCTATCCTAGTCAAACACACCCATCAACTTACCATAATCCAACATTCACATCTCCCTATATTAATCCAACACCTGGATCTTCCCATCCTAATCCACCATCCCAATACCTTTATTACAACACGCCGCCCATATCTTCTACCAATGATCCACTGTCCATATCATCCTATCCTAATTCCCCATGCCCATATCCTTACCTTAATCCTCCATCCAGTCTTAATCTTCCATCTAATCCTAGTCCAATAATCCATAAACCTTCATCCACTCCCACCTCGCCATCTCAGCCTAGCATATTCAAGTTTCTCCAAAGACTTATAACAAAGGAAACATCCCCCACTCCACACATTGCAGTCGTGGAACCATGCCATCCCAACCCATCATCCATGGTCGTTAGTGACGAGTCCCCATCTGCTACCATCACATCCTTTGAATCCACTGAGTCCCCATCTCCTACCATCACATCTACCAAATCCATTGAACACCCACCCCCTACTCTGAGAGCTGTCAAACCCATTGATGACACCCAAATCCAATCCACTTCTCCCACTCCTAGTGTTAGTAAAATCCATTCCAATGACTACATCGAATCCTCCATCTCCCCAACTTGAAGAGTCTCTCCAACACTCTGTCATCCTGCCATCCACACAAGATGAGTCATGTCAAGAGTCTAATCCAAAGCATGCTAACATATCCCCTCCTCTAGATCAAGATCCTACCATCCCATCTAGTCTACCGCAAGATCACAGTCCCCCACCCATTCCATCCCATGATCCCCTTGTCATTCAAGACTCCACCACTCCATCTCCATCTCCATCACATGAGCACGCTACCACAAAATTAGATCCTATCATATCCCCTACTCCCTCTCCAGATACCACCCATCCAAATGTTGCTACCCCATCATTGCCTAAAACTACTACCCCCACATCGCTTGCATATCCCCTTGGTACTCTCACATTCTTCCATGGAAATTTCTTGTAGAAGAAAAACATAGCGTATATACCACCCATCATCCTCCACCTAATGATGGACTTCATGTTTTCGTAATAACAAAAATCCTATCATGGATCAAATGCTCAAGAACATGAACTATCAAGGAAAAGGTTTAGGCCTTCATGAGCAATGTATTTTAGAACCCATCCAAGTCAAAGAACAAATCTGCATGCAAGGTCTTGGATCTATTCCCCAAGACTCACAATCTAAACATGTTGGTACAACCTCTAGACGTCCTCAACGAGCCTTTTCCAAAAGAAATTTTGGCTCTTCCCATCGCTCCACCAAATCATATGTTGCAATCCCTCCTCCTCTATCGTATCACCTCAAAACAACCGTCCATATTCCTCCTCCTTCACTGCTTCCATCCATCTTGGGTCCTTATATCCTCCACCACCATCTCCTATCCTTTCATGTACTATATCCATCTTGTTTAGGGAGACGAAGATCACTCCTCCATCTCATCCTTTTCTCACCCATCCAATGTTTATACATGCTCTTCTCATCCATCATAAACATCCCTCTCTCTGTGATATCCTATAATCGATCAACATTTCCAAACATCCCCCATCTACACGTAATCCCCATATTCCTACCTCCATTGCTCCACATCGTCCATCCCCTCACACCCATCCCATTGCTAATAAATGCACTTTTGATGCTAAAAAAAAAATACATAAATCCAAACATCCACATGAATCTAAAGCTCTCCATGTCCCCTCTATACGACATGTTGAAGAAAAGAAAAATCAAATCCACAATCCAAATCAAATCCATCAGCCACAAAGGCCCACTAAAGAAAAAATCAAAACCATGTGGATCCCAAAGAAAAAAGATGCAATGCCATCAAATGAAAAATATGAAAGAACATCCAAAGTTGCTAATCCAAAATCTAACCATACCCACCATTCATCTCCTAAGTTTGTTTTGGGTCCCTATGTCCCGAAATTCACTATTCCATCTCCATTATCCCCACATTCTCCATCCATTAGTCCTCTTATCTTTTCACATCCATCACCACATGTGCCAATGTTGGTCCTGAACTCACCACCCCATCACCCATCCACCCCATTGTTCCATCCATACACTTTCCAACATCCCACCCATTATCCCACGTATCTCCCCCATCAAATCCCTCTAATTCATCCTCTTGCATAATCCATTTATCCTCATAAGATTGTACCAACAACCAATAGTCGGTTCGAACATGGGCTCTTAATACCTCGTATAGAACTTGATGCTTGATTCTTTCATCCATATCCTTATCGCATGCCTTCTAAAACCACTTATTTGCCTCCCTATCCTTATCCATCTCCTTCTGCATGCTATGCAAAAAGTCCAAAAATCCAAAAAGTTCAAAATCCAAAAAAAAGTCAAATAAAAATTAAAATAAATAAAATAGTAAAGAGAAATAATTCATCCAATGGTTACAACTTGGCAAACAAGCGCCTCGGAAAGTACCATGATGAAAACCTGGCAAAACAGGCATCATGTGTAAATCCCTATCTGCACTTGGGGGCAACTTCCTGATTTGCATTCCCTTCATCCGCTATGCTTCCTGCTACGCTTTCGGCTATGCACCCGTCTCCATCCTATACATCCTTTTCATTCATCCCCTCCATCCTCCCTATCTTACACATTTTGCTTGGCATATCTCACTTATCCCCATTCTTCCATCCTCCTTGTGATCTTGATAACAATACGGGCAAACATATAAGCATGCTTTGGACACCTCTTAGCACACATTCCCCTCATCCACACACTATCCTACTCCTCATTTGAACTCGTCTACCTTCCTAATCCACCTATCACATTTTCTTATCCATCCATCCTATCTTCATCCATTCTCGGGCCTCAGATAATCTTTGAATCTCTAACAATGCTTCTAAGAGTGTAAAACAACTAAGAAACATGAATAACAAAATACCAAGGACACCTCAAGATTAGCCAAAAGAGTGATACAACAAAAAGGAATGCAAATAAAATGAAACACAAACACTTTTACCTCCCTTGTTGTTGATACCTCTTTGATTGGCCCTTGATTGGATTGGTTGTGTGCTCCTTAGATGATTGTTTGAATGACTATATGCAAGATTCAATATGCAAGATGATGAACAAAGATGGCTAAATGATGGCAAAAGGATTGAGAGTTCAAATGGACAGCATGTAGTTATCAAAATGCAAAGTGTTGAGAATGAAAATTGGCAGCATAATGGTGCAAGATGGCTAAGTGTGTTAAAATTCCCTTGAGGAGGGGGTATTTATAGGAGAATTTGAATTCTCTAGAGAATTCAACGGTCAAGATTGATCCAACAAGGTCAAGATGAAGGGCTATGGTGGGTTGAGAATCCACAAGCCCTCACATCTTGACATGTGGAGGGTGAAGTGGACAAGAGGATATGAGGTGGAGATGAGTTGTCAAGAAGGTACACAGGTGGAGGAAGGACATGCACCTTGGGGAGTGAGGAGATTTCCTCAAAAAGAGATTCTTTGTCCCCAAGTGGGAGTGAAAGGGACATTTGAGGAATTTTGGAATTCCTCAAAAATCTACATGGGAAAATGAAAGGTGGTTGGGGATATAAATATGAATTAAAAATTCACATTCCTAGAAAAAAGTCTAAAAAGATAAAAAAAAAGTACCCCAAAGGACTCAATACATGTGAGATTGCATAAGTCCAAGGTTGGCTCACATGTGAAGATTTGCACAAGTCCAAGGTTCTAGAAGCTCATGTGATGGAATATGAATTAAAACTTCACATATAAAAGAGGGAAATCTTAGGAGAATAAAAAGGAATTAAAATTCCTTTGAGAATGATTAGGCTTAATTAATTAGTAATTAGAGGATAATTAGGGGCTAATTAGGGATTTCAAAAAGCCAACTCGCAAAAAGTTGGAGGATGTGACATTTCATCCTAATCAAGGATTAGGCATGTGCACATCCTTAATGAAGAGATTAGGAAATGGATTAGGATTAGATGAAAATGACATGTGAGGAATTAAATAAATGTAATATTTATTTAATTTTTTTACGAAAAGAGATTAGGAGGGTAAGGTATTTAATTATTAATTGTCACCTTAGGATTTGGCAGATTAAAGATATTAATTAAATAATACTAATATTACTTTAATTAACTCTGATAAGAGGATGTTTAGATTTAAAAGTGATAAATTTGGATAAATTAATTGTCCAAATTTGATGTCTGGCATTTTGCCCCTCTTTGAGATGGTGTTACGAAGTAGCATCATTTCAAAGAATATTAAAATATAGAACCCAGGAGGATATGGTTAGATTGGAAAAGATGCCCCAGTCATCAAAGGGATGACTAGGAAGAAAGATGATGGGGGTGAAAATGAAGAGTAGGGATTGAGGATGCCCCCTCGAGAGGACATGCGGGTTGAAGAGAACACGTATGTGCTCTCGAAATAGATGATGTGATGCCAAGGGAGATGAGGAAGATGATGCAAGGTGATGATGGATGAAGCACAAATGGATTTGAGGACAAAAGGTGATGTTGCCCCAGTCAAGGTACAAGTGAAAATGGGTTGATGATGGATGGAGTGTTGTCAATGAGGATAGGGAAAGATACATCCCACTGAGTGGTATTGATGAGGGAAGGATACATCCCAAAACACCACGAGGATAGGGAAGGATACATCCCACTAAGTGGTATTGATGAGGGAAGGATACATCCCAAAATACCACTAAAGGATAGGGAAGAATAACTCCCGATGATGATGATGAAAGTGTTGTTGATGAGGGAAGGATATATCCCAAAACAACACCATAGGGATAGGGAATGATACCAATAGATGATGATGATGATGGGTTGAGACTGGGGACAAGACCAAGGATATGATTAGATGATTCGGGTGAAATGGAATGGATGGTGGTTGGATAGAGATGTGAGATAAGGATGAAGGATGAATGGATGGGGGATATATGCAAAATGATGGAATGGGAAATGAAATGCAATCTTAATGCAATTTTCCATCTTCGGAGCACTGATTTTTACTATAGCATAAGACACAAGACGCCAGGGTATGAAGAACCAAGGCAAATTAGTGTCTAATGCATAAAACAAACACAATAGACAAGAAGGCTATCCCAATACCCCAAAGTCATGAAGACCTTGGTCGGGCCAGGTATTGGAATAACCACAAGCACAAAAGGATGCCCCAGCATAACACAAGACCTCGGAGATCTTGGTGGGTACTATGTGGGACAACCAAGAAGACACAAATAGACATAAAAGATCAAGATATGCCCCTATGTTGACCAATCAAAACACACCATAATATGATGGATTATGGCGGCCTTGACAAGTGATGATAGGGAGCTCCAATGATAAACAAAAGCCAAAAACATCAAAAGATCGCAATCACTTTCAAATGTCCTTTGCCATAGGATCAAGGGGATAGATGGGATTGACGAGGTCTGTTAGGAAGGATACATCCTGTTGAGACCAAAGATGATGGATATTAAAAGATCGTTATGACGCGGGATGTTCAAAATTGATTGGATCTCATGATACAAGTGGATCTCGTTTGTTAAGAACCAGCTAGATAAGGGCATAGCTTGATGACACGACACAAGGAAGACAAGACATGGGACTGACACACCCTAAGGACCTAGGGGCTCGAGGGCCGATCAAAGATCAGCCTTGCCTACGTAAAAGCGCAGAGCCCTCGTAGTTCGATGAAATGTGGATGACTGACCAAGATGGAGACCTTGATGGATGGTAAAGATAGGATGGATAAAAGGAGAAAGACCGATGATAGACGATAGAGGACCAAAGTGGACAATGAAGATCAATGATGGAACCCTGGGGGCGGATCAAATGATCGACCTTGCCTATGTGAAAGCGCAGGGGCAACGTAGTTCGACAAGACCGAAGGAAAACAATGGATAAAGGATGATGGATGATGATAAGATAAGTCGATAAAAAGATGGGACCGATATGACAAGATAGGATAGACCTGTTGGATTGGATAGGATGATGATGATCACATAAAGCTTAGGGATGGGATAGTTATCCAAAGCAGTAAAATGACTTGGGGGGATGATGTGATAGATAGATGAGTGATGAAAAGTGATAGGAGATTGCAAAGATGTGCAAGAGAGAAGTAGGGGTGATGACGATTAGATAAATGGCATTGGGTTGCATGGGGGGAGGCCTATAGCCAAATACCAATGACAAGGGATTGGGAGGTGGGATGAGATGGGATGAGGATAAAGATGAAAGATTAGATAAAGATATAGGATAGGGATGGGGGATGGGAGGGATTGTTTGGATGGATGGGAATATAAGGATTGGAAGATGAAAGGGATGCTAGAATAGAGGGATACGAAGATAAGGATGGGGAGATGGAAGGGATGCTATGATAGATGGATAGAGAGATGAAGGGATGTTATGATAGATGATTTCTCCAAAGACTATGTCACAAAGGAAGCAGATGCCCCCACTCTAGATATGCCATATATGATGAGGCATGAGGGACGTAAGATGAGTGGATGATAAGATAAATGAGATAACTAGATGAGAATAGGATGGGTGACTAAGGAATATGATAGAGCATGGATGAAGGGGATGTATACCAATAGGTGTCCAAAGCATGCATAGATAGGTGCCCCTATTTTGATCAAGATCACAAGAAGGATGGAGGGAATGGGAGATAAATAGGATATGATGGTAGGATGCGGAAGATAGGTGGGATGTGGGGATTTATGAAGAGGACATAATCGTGAAGATTCGCGCATTAGCCAGGAAAATTTTACTAGCGGATGGAGGGACGCATACCGTGAAGGCCCCATGTAGATGGGGATTTCACGAATGACTCGCTTGCCGTGTTTTCATCATGGTACTCTATCCGCCTTTGTTTCAAGTTTCACCATTGGATGGATTATCTCTCTTACTTTTGACTTTTGACTTTTCTTTACTTTTGACTTTTTTGAATTTTTGAATTTTTGACTTTTTGGATAGTAGGGGGATGAAAAATGGATAAGGATAAGGATGTGGATAAGGGAATTTAGAAGATACATGATATGGATATGGATGGATGACTCAAGTATCAAGTTCTATATGAGGTAGTAAGAGCCCATTTTCGAACTGACTGTTGGATGTTGGTACAACCTTATGAGGATAAATGGATTATGCAAGAGGATGAAGTAGGGGGATTTGATGGGGGAGATATGTGGGATAATGGATGGGATGCTGGAAAGGGTATGGATAGAATGATGGGGTGGATATATGATGGGGAGATGTGTTCATGACCAACATTGGCACATGTGGTGGTGGATGTGAAAAGATGAGAGGATTACTGGATGGAGAATGTGTGGATAATGGAGGAGATGGGGTGGTGAACTTTGGAACATAAGGACCCAAAACAAACTTAGGAGATGAAAGGGGTGTCTGACTAGCTTTTGGATTAGCAACTTTGGATGTTCTTACAGATTTTTCATTTGATAGCATTGCATCTTTTTTCTTTGGGATCCACATAGTTTTGATCTTTGCTTTGGTGGGCCTTTGCAGCCTATAGATTTGATTTGGATTTTGGATTTGGTTTTGCTTTGCTTTAACATGTATTTTGGAGGGGACATGAGAAGCCATAGATTCATGTGGATGCTTGGATTTATGCATTTTTTCTTTAACAACCAAAGTGCTTTTAGTAGCAATGGGATGGGTGTGAGGAGATGGATGATGTGGAGTGATGGAGGTAGGAGTATGGGGATTATGTGTAGATGGAGGGTGTTTAGGTAAGTGCCTTTGTTGATCCTAACTATGGGGTATGTGAGAGGGATGTTTATGATGGATGAGATGGATAGGTGATGAACGGATGAAAGGATGGATAGAACGAGATGGAGGAGGTGATTTTGGGATATAGGGGCCCAAAATAGACATAGGACCTGGCATGGTAGATGGAGGATTAGAGATGGTAGATGGAGGGATGTAAGGACCCAAAATGGATGGAGCAGATGAGGGAGGAAGATGGACAGTTGTTTTGAGGTGATACAATAGAGGAGGAGGGATGGCCACATATGATCTGGTGGGGCGATGGGAAGAGCCAATATTTCTTTTAGAAAAGGCTCGTTGAGGACATCTAGAGGTTGTACCAAAATTTTTGGATTGCGAGTCATGAGTAGTACATCCGAGACCTTGCGGATACAAGTGTTCTTTAGCTTGGATGGGCTCTATAATACCTTGCTCATGAAGGCCTAAACCTTTTCCTTGATAGTTCATTTTCTTGAGTATTCGATCTAGGATAGGATTTTTATTATTCTGGAAGAATGATGCGAGTCCATTATTAGGTGGAAGAGGAGAGTTGGTGTATATGCTTTGTTTTTCTTTTGCGAGGAGACCACCATGGAGGAATGTGAGAGGACCAAGGGGATATGCAAGCAGTGTGGGGATAGCATTTTTAGGTGATGATGGGGGATCATGAGAAGGAGATGATGGAATAGCAACATTAGGAGAGGGAGTAGGGGCCAAGGAGTAGATCCGACTCAGGTAGTGGGCCTGCTGATGGAGATGGCTTAAGGGAGAGCAAGCAGCTTGAAATCGACAAGGGATCATGGATGGAATGTCGGATGGAGGATCATGGATCTTGAGGTGGACTAGATGGACAGATCTTGATCGTAGGGATATGGTGGGTATTGCTTTGGATTAGACTTGCACTCCATCGTGTGGGAGGGTACGTAACAGTAGGTCTTGTTGGGACTCTTCAAGTGGAGAAGATGGAGGGATGGAAGATTCATGAGGTTCATTGGAATCAATTTTGGTGCTACTGGGAGTGGGAGGAGTGGATTGGATTTGGGTGGATCTAGGAGTAGAGGGAGCGGATTGGATTTGGGTGTCTTCGGAGAGATTGGTTGATCTAGGAGTAGAGGGAGTGGATTGGATTTTAAAAATCTAGGAGAGAGGGAGGATTGGGCTTGGGTGTCTTCGATGGATTTAGTGGCTCTCATGGTAGGAGATGTGGGTTCAATGGTTTCAATGGTTTGATCAGTGCTAGGGGTGGTAACAACAATGATAGGTGTGGTGTGGAGAAGGGTCTCATCACTAGTGACTGTGGATGATGGATTGGGATGGCATGGTTCCATGACTTCAAGATGTGGAGTTGGGGATGGCTTCTTTGTAATGAGTCCTTGGAGAACTTCTGAAATGAAAGACTTGTATATGGTTGGCTTGGCTGGGGTGGTAGAAATGGATGAGGGATTATGGATTTGTGGACTAGGGTTAGATGGAGGAATGGGATCGAATGTAGGACTATGAGTAGATGGGGGATTAGGATTGTATGGAGGACTAGGAGTAGATGGATGAATAGGATTGGATGGAGGGCTAGGAGTAGATGGAGGACTAGGA
>VDFB02118174.1:0-17582 GCA_007258455.2 Sequoia sempervirens | reverse complement strand
TTTTTTCTATATATTTGATGGTTGATACTTTTGATCATACCTTTTCCATTGATTCTACCCTATTCGACAAAATGAAATATTTGTTGAGATTTTATATCATAGAATGAAATCTTTCTTGACTGTACAATAAATTGCAATAGCTTATTAAATTCATAATGGAAAATATAAAAGTACTCTTCTACTTTAGCTCAAAAAATAAATTTAAATACCCATATTTGTAAAATATATGTAGGCGGGAGAGTCTTGTGATTTTCCAATAATTGGAATAGCTTATGAAATTCATAATGGAAATATCCAAGTACTCTTTTATTTTAGCTCAAAAAAGTATTTCAAATACCCATAACCTTATTCTACATAATGAAATCCTTATTGAGATTAATGTCCTAGGGTTTTCTTTTTATGTATTTGATGATTGATACTATTGATTCATACATTTTCCCTTGATTCTACCCTATTCTAGATAGTGAAATCCTTGTTGATAAAATAGAAAAGTACTCTTTTATTTTAGCTCAAAAGAATCTTTCAAATATCCATAACCCTATTCTATAGAATTAAATCCTTGTTGAGATTCTATCATAGAATGAATTCCTTTTTAACATTTTCTCTCATTACAACTATACTATAAATTCAAATATCTTATTAAATTTCTAATGGAAAATATAAAAGTACTCTTTATTTAGTTGAAAAAAAATCATTCAAATATCCATAGTTGTAAAATATATGCAAATGACAAGTAGGAGATTTTTGTAATTTTCCTATAACTAGAATAGCTTCTTAAAATCATAATGGAAAATATTAAAGTACCCTTTTATTTTAGCTCAAAAAAATCTTTCATATACCTATAGTTGTAAAATACATGCAGTAGGAGATTCTTGTAAGTTCATTTTTGTACAAATATTTTTTGATATTATTCTAGTAATATATCTACATATAATATATTTGGACAAGAAGTATTCACCTAGGTTAATATTAAATATATTGTAACAAAAAATGATTAAACCTCACCTAAGTTGTAATAATGCAATTGAAGCCTGATAAATAGTTTGGAATAATAAGTTTGATTGGTTTTTTACCATATAATAATTGAAATTTTGAGAGAATAAATTGAATATATTTAAATTTGATAAATTTAACATATTTTACTTTTAACCTCATCAATGCTTTAATGCCATGTTCTAGTCCGAATATAGATTTTTAAATCATTATGTAAATATTTAAAAATAATAATAATAATAATTTGAAAACTTTTACTTTCTCATAATAATAATTGTATTCTCCGATATCAAACATTAATTATTAGCACAATATCTGACACCGTTAACATTGATTATGCCATGCATCTGCTGATTTTCTCCAACATAACCAAAGGTTTATGCATACTCATTTGCTTCTCATATAGTTAAGCTTTCATGTTTAATACTCACTTTAGAATATATAATTGTGCATGGTGTTTTTGGATACGTGGAAGAAGCACGAATATCATTCCAGATATTAAAAAAGGGAGCGAGTTGGCCAGGAAAATGGAGGAGAAGCAGCAGGCTCAGATCTGGCGTTCCAGATATGAGAAGAATCTACTTAGAGAAAGATGTTGAAGGGATGCAAGATAAATCTGAGAAGGAAGTTGAAGCGATGTAAGACAAATCTGGGAAGGAACTTCGAAAGATGGAAGATAACCCTTATAGCATACCTCGACAGGGACACCCATACCATTGGATCCTGAGTGTACTATAGTAGTTTCATGGACGTTCTTCATAAATCAATCCCAACAATAGAATGATTGTGATGGCTCCCTAGATGATTCTACTGTAGTCCCTCAGGATCCAATGGTACTGTGTGTCTCTGTCGAGGTATGCTATTAGGGTTATCTGCCATCTTTCCAAGTTCCTTCCCAGATTTACCTTCCATCCCTTCAATTTCCTTCTCAGATTTATCTTCCATCCCTTCAACTTCTTTCTCTGAGTAGTTTCTTCTCCTATCTGGAACGCCAGATCTGAGCCTGATAGCACTACAGAATGATAGAACTATCTGGAGCGCCAGATCTGAGCATGGTTACCTAGTCAATGTGACAGTTGGGACAGAGAAAATGAGGGGTGTTTTGTACCATGTTCCTCCCAGCACTTTACCACAACATGCACTTGTATCTCCCTTTATGAATAGCATGGGTAATCAGCTCAAAGCCTCTGTCACGGAACATCAGATTGAACGTAGGCGGGAAAAGAAACTAATGATTAGGAAGGATCCTATTGCACCAAGGCGGAACAGAACTGGCTATGAGAATGAAAAACTTGTATGTAAATGACAAAATTAGTGTTTTACTTATAACCATATATACAAAATGTTTATATTGAGTTTATTTAATTTGTTTTTTATGGCAGCCTTATCAAGAGCGTGGTATACAAGAAAAGGAGCGCTATAGAAGAGAGATCTGAGAATACTTGCGACTTCAGGCTCAATGTGTTGTGGTCGAAACCAGCAGTTCTCCCAGTAGTCAAATTAGTAGAACTTGAATATTTAATGTAATCTGTGGCTCCATTGGTGCTTGATGAGCCCATCATTGAACTGCCTCTAGAATTTTAGAGGGTTATTTCTTGCCTAATCTTCAATTTCAAGAGTAATTGTAAATTGGATTTAAAAATAAATTAAAAAATTATTAGACATACTCCCAAAACTAATATATAAAGCGTCTCTAGAACAAGTCATATCCCAAAAAAAATAACAAATCAAGCATGATTTAAAATTATTATTTTTTTCCATATTTTAAATTTATTGCTGCAAACGATTAGGTGTTAGAAATGAAAAGTGTAGTTTTTGCACATGCACCTATCAGTCATGGTAAAATTTGATTCATTTACATTGCACCTCATAAACTTATTGAATGATTAGTGGGTCCTTTTCAAATTTGTAAAATATACACTTCAAATAATAAATTATCTTGTATCATTTGAAAATGTATTCAAACTCAAATAATAAATTATCTTGTATCATTTGAAAATGTATTCATACTCGAGATGACCTGCCTAATAGTTGAGTACTCTAATTTTGTACCTCTCAAATCAATAATAGCTTACATAATAAGATCTCTACTTATAATTGAAGTTGAGGTTCACATCATCAAATGATGCCACTTTAGTATGGTTTTTGTTGAGGTGTTCAAAAATACCTAAAAAAATGTACATTAATAGTCATGCATTAATTCATGTTTTGTTTGTGTGTTGATACAATATCACATAATTTATGGATTTTTAAATCTAAAAAATGCATTTCATTCAATTATGAATTATCAAGTCAATCAACTCCCCTTTTAAGAAATTAAAGACTAATTCTTACACTCTAAGATCAATCATCTCCCCTTTTAAGAAACTACAGACTAATTCTTACACTACCATCACAATCGATGTTATAAAAAAAAAAAAAAATGGATGTGTAACTGTTTTAAGAAGTTATTTTTAAAAACTATGGAATAATTCTTACACTGTAGGTACCATCACAATCGTATTATGCAACTATGTGTACAGTTGGGGTGTACGCACGCCCCTTTTCCAAATTCTAAAAAGTGTTCCAAAGAAAGGTCCATGTTGTCTAATCGATCAACTCTTTCAACAACACGATGGTAGGACTAAGATTTAGAATTTAATTAGGGCAAAACTAGGGTATATCCTATGTGAATGACTAATATTTAGAGAGTATAAAATGGATGGATGAGATGAAAATTTATGTTGGCTTTTGCATCCTATCACATATGAGAGGAAAAAGGTGGGAGGGATACTTTTCACATGATGACAAGTTTAGATTGTGAACCATGTGCTCCATTTCAATGACTATGATTAAATAGACAACAATTAAGGGATAAAGAAAAATTAAATATTGGAGGGTAAGGTAATGGGGATTAATTAACCTAAATCAATTAATTAATTAATTTAGTTGGAGGATTTTGTGAAAAGTTTGGCAAGCGAATTTGTACCCCATGTAAATTCCCCATTTACACCCCTTACCTTAGGAAAATCAAACCCAAAAATGCTATTCCAACTCATCCATCCACTTTACCCCACTTGGCGGCGATGTGTACTTACAATGGGGGAATTTTTTTGTGGACACTAGCGCAACACAAAGATGTTTTTGCAACATGTTGCTGTCCTAATGTGATTCCCACCTCTAGACTTTGTAGAAGCATTACACTTCTTCATTGGCAATGAAGAGTATCGTCCTTATGCCCTTGACTGACCCTGAACGGCTCTTTTGGGCTTCTATTCACCTTCAAATATCTATCTTTCTCATTAAATCCAATTTATTCATTCTATAGACACTAAATTTGTCTTTCTTAAGCAATCCACACTTCATTTCACAACACTTTCTTGATTGTTGAAGCTCTAAGGTTGGCACTCTACTAGTTTTTCATCTTGTGATCTCCCATCTTCCTTCTCATTCTCAAGGGTCTATCTTGTTGCAGAGGTGTCATATCCCCAGTGTGAAAGATAAATTGATCAAAAGGGAGAAATTAATTAAAAAATATATATGTATATTTCACATTAGACAATTTATTCATAAAATAATATTATATTTCTACACTCATGTTACATGATTTATTTAGGATGATATATGTGTTCTACGCTTTGTTAAACCTTAATCGATTTCAATTAAGCCATATAATGAAACCATGAAGATACACTTCTTTTCACAAATATACATCTTGCTAAGAGTCATTATTTACCATACAATAGAAGTAGGAACACCAATGGTCAATCAAGAGATCATTGTGTGAAATAAGAAAAAGTAAGAAGGAAATCAAAGATCACTTAGAGGAATATAGCGACTTAGGTGAAACTCTCACTAGCATTAATATTTGGCCCTTTTTAAATATAAGAACATAAAGATAATAGATGAATAACATCAAATGCATTAAGATCAAATTCCTACAAATAAACATCCTCCATACCTTATCTGTTTGGTTCTAGACTACACTAATCCTTGAATGTTGCTATCAAATATGCCTGAGCATGCAAATTTCATTTACAACCAAGCATAATCTAATTAGTGAGGTAGTTGCACCTTAGAAGTAACCAATCCTAATTTAAGTATAGATCAAAGTGTTCTCTTTTAAAATACATTTAATCTAGATGCTATTTATAAATCAGTAGGAATGGTAGATATAGACTGTTTCTACTTTAATTTTGAATTGCATAGATATGTTAAATATTGCTAAACTATCTATGGATACAATACTTAGTTTCATCATAATGATAATTATTCTAGGAAATGCTGTTAATATGAACTTAAAGAGCCATAGGTAAATGTAAATATATTTGTATGTATTGAAATTCAATTTTTATTTTTTTTTGTTAGATCAAGGACTTCAATATTTGGTGCACTCATATTTTTCATTTTTTTTTCTTATAATCTTTTATTTTTCCACATGTGGACAACACAGAGCTTGATTTTCCATGAAAAACCTACATTCACAAGAAATAAAAAATAAATATAATAATTAAATTAAATTTATTTAAAATTGTACTTTTTGGGAAGCTAATAGTATGACTACATACTTACAAAAAAATTAATTTTAAATGAAATCTTTTGATTCCAAAAAAGGTAAATCAAAAGTGATTTTTATCATCATTTTGATAGGTGTAAAGGAGACTCTATTATAGGTATGGTTTAAAACTAGCGAGGTTCTATCCAATGGGGTTTGATCTAAGGTAGTTTGATCAAACCCTCTTCAATTGGAATGCTTTAAATGGAACATTTTAAGGCTTGAATCATTATATTTTCTAAAAATATGTGATTTAAAAAAAATCAAATCTCCTAGAAATTGTAAACCAACTTTGTGGGATCACCCCTCAAGTGAGGAAGAAGCCCCCATAATAGATAATGAAGAAATTCTATGCAACCCCCCTCAATGTTGAGTCCTTGCTCAAATGTCACAATGTCAAGAGTCCCCAATCTTAAATAAAGAAGGAGATAATGTAAAACAATGTGAAGACTGATGTAGAGCAGACCAAAGATGATAGTGAGTCCTCATAATGCTGCTTCGGAAGAATGTCAAACTATAAAAAGCACTAATAGAAAGAATCGTGAACAACTATAGAAGATGTCAACATAGCTGGTGACTAAGCTAAAACTATTCTGATTTGGGTTAATGTTCATAATTGGCATGATAGGTTGAAATTGACCATTGTTGATGTGTGGAATATTTGTATGATTTTCAAACATATTTCTCCCAAAAAAAATTTGATTCATGTTTAGAAATATTGTACTTGGTACAGTCTCATTTGGATAGTAGGGATTTGGTGGGATGATGTTCATTTGAAGGCTCATGCATTGATTTTTTGGTTGGTGGATTTGTAGGTTTGGACTTAGATCTACCATTGGGAAATGTTTTCCAATCTTTGATTTGGGCATACTCACACTTGTTGTGACATTGACATTTGTCGAAGGTAATGATCTCGTGTACACTTTTTATAGATGTGAGTGTTGATTTGTAAGGCTTTGATAGCTTAGTTGACTTGGATTACTCATGATGTATGACTCAAGTTTATATTCCATGTTCCTCTTATGTTTTGACCTTGTTGCAAAAGTGACCTCTAAGGTTCTTAGGACCAATGACGAGATGAAGGATGAAAAGGGAAATGATATGAGTGTTGAATATTTTGGGGACTTTGGATCAATTCTAGACTTAGGGTTTGATTTTGTTTGCTTTTTATTTGGATAATGGACTTGTAAACCCTAAGAGGTTATATGTGATCTTAGGATGAAATTTTTCAAAGGGGTGCTAATTTAAATAGAGGTACAAGAAAGGATGCAATCCCATACTCCTAACTAAACAAGGTGATTTTGACTTTGATGATTTACCCAAGTCTAGAATGATGTTTCCAAAGCTCTAAAGTTGTTTATGGGATGGGATGATAAATGTTTGAAATGGATAAAGTGTTTGATTTGATCCTAAATGAACCTAGGAAGGACTTGTTTACGAGACCAAGATAGTGAAGAACATTCCTTTCTCTAAGAGTAATTCAAAATCAAAAGATCAATGTTTGCATGAAAACCATAAGATCAAATGTTTCCAAGCACATATGTGGGGTCCAATTGATTCAATATTTGCTTAATGGATTCTTTTACCACAAACAAACTCTTGATTAGGTTTTCAACTGAATGTCCAATTTCCTAATTCTCTTTCATCCCACAAAGTGCATTATGCGGAAATCAAGGAAATCAAGGCAAAGGTTTCCTAATGTTGACCTTAGTAGGAGAAAATTGAGATGAAATCCAAATGCTTAGAAGCCTCTAAGGATATGAATCACAAGGGCAAGCAATAACATGTGAATTTTTTCAAGGATATTTGCCTCTCCTAAAAGGTTTGCAATTTTGATGATTCATTGAATGTTGGTTTTGATGTTTTCGATCAAAGCACTGTGTTTTCAAACCACAAGCAATATGACGTCCTAGCTCAATTGGTATGTTTTTCTTGGTGGGCTTGCCTCACGACCTTCGTAGAAGAGATGATTTTACATGCAACCAAGGAAAGAGTATAAAGGTATGTTAAGAATGAAGTCTTAACCTATATACTTTAACCAAGATCAGACATGGAAAGTAACTTCTTAGAATCTAAATTGCAATGCACCACTTTGATAAACTCGCTCAATGGATCAATTGGGCACTACAAAACAAGGGTTCTATTTCGGAATTTTTGTTCATGGAGATTGATCCATATGGCGAGAGTCCCCTTTTGGACTCCTCTCGTTGGATCCAACCGTGTGATACTAGTGTTTACACCAATGCCCACATTTATATCCCAATTGGAAATACTCTTGGCTTGAGAGTGTTACTAGTTCAGTCATTCCCTTGGGTGAGTACTTTTTCCCCAAGGTAGGCCCTCTATGATAAACAAAAGTGAGTAAACACAAGATCCATAACTCAATCAATCTTTGATGGCAACAAAGAGAGAATATATGTCATGATGCCCTACTCACACTCGCACAAGATTTTTAATTTTAAACCCAATTTGAAGTGTGTATGGGAAATTATTTACGCAACTTAATGTCACCAAAAGCCTTTTGATTCTCAAGATCACTGTGAGGTGTGAGAGAAGGGCATACATCTTTTGATGATATTACTTTTTGTAAATAATTAAAAAAAATAAAGTCACACATTCATTTTATCCTTCAAAGCAATGATTTGATTTGTTTTTAAAACACTAATATCAAGTGTGAAGTTGCTTGTTCAATTTTAGTCCAAAAGTAAAAGACTAGTCAATTTCTAATGTTCAATTTTAGGCCAACTTTGAAAAGATTAAGACCATGATTTATTTTAAATCCAAATTGAAAGCAAGCTGTCCTAAAATAGAAAATGAAATCAAGAAATGAATGCCTCAAGTTATTGTAGTAATCATTAAAAATATATTTTTCCAAGTTCACGTTATAATGTTCAAGACCCAAATTAAAAAAGTTTCTCCAAAGATTGTTTCCTTCGCTTCAAATTTGCATGTTTTCTCTCCAAAAAAAATCTCTCCTTGTTTTTAATGCAATATCTATGACTTTGACTCCATCGATATCATATTATCTTCCCATAAGCCAATACAGATCTTGTCTGAAAATGGGTCCTATCATATTTAATCTTTGGTCATGAGGAATGGGTGTTAGTTGGGTAGCACATAGGAGGAGTGTTGGCTTCAGGGACTAAGGGTTACTCGCATTAAAGTGATTTTTCAGGTCCATAAAGTACTTAAGATAGCGTTGGTAATGTTGATAGCTCCCTGTGCAGCCTATCCACCTACACCAAAACTTCATCAAATTTTATGTCGTATCGAGATCTTTCTCTGACAAGGAATGATTTGATACTTTCCTGTGCTAGAGCTTTTCTCAAAGCATTATTACAAAGCAAGCTAATAAGAATAAAAGCACTATCATCTAGCTGAAAACATAACTAGAGGAAATGTATCAAAATGAAGCAAATGATAATAAATGGGATTTAGATGCCACCGAATAGGTTAAGTGTCGGCAGCCTCCAAACAAAGTTTTGTTGTCTACATTGAAGTAGTCACAGCCTTTGATCTATTCACAAATCTTGCATCAGTCTTTGACCAGCATCCTCCCTTTATCCATGGGCTCTCTAACTGTGCCAACATGAATGCATAGAGAGGGACATGAACTCTAACAACCCCCCATGAGCTTCAGATGTGTGTGGATGGTCTCTTGGAATGGTGGTGCTTCCTCCAGAAGCTCAGTGTATATTCTTGGTAGTATGCGCGTGAGCTAGGATATGCCTTTGGCCAGAGCCTACGCTTGGCCAAAGTGTCTGATCGCTTCCCTCAGTAAACTCCATAGTCGGATCTGATGTGAACTACATGGTGTTTTTGGTTCATCAGTATGCAAGACGTGATGCATGGACAAGTCATGAACTGTATAACAGAATGAGCCATCGAATGTGGTCTCATCGAATGCCATGATTGTTGGGTATGCATAAAGACAAGCAGCATGTGAAAGCATACTAAATCTAATGTATTCAAATGAAAAATTAATGAACAGCGATAGCTATTCTGCCAATGCCACTATTCACTCTAAAATGTAGACAAAACACCTCATAGAAATGTGGTCTCATGGGATGGCATGATTGTTGGGTGGATGGAAGTAGATACAGTTGTGTACAATGCTAGTGCACCCCTAAAATTAGTTGCAAGTTGTAGATTACAACATAAAATGGTGATTAAATGTCTCCAGATGGTGCAGACCCTTCTATTTCAATGGTTTCTTGTCCCAGCAAGAAAATATGCAATTAATGATAGAAAAATAACAACATCTATGGACGGAAGCTTTGCAAAACAACAATGCCAATTATTGATATTGAAAATTCAAAAATTAATGAGATTGTGAGGTTTGATGCACGAAGTGATCAAATTTTGATCCAATATGAAATAAAAAGCAATAAAACTACAAGGTTAACAAATAATTTACATGCTAAAATACCAATGATTAGGCCCCTTTTTTTTTATTTCAAACTAAGGAAGTTTGAAAACTTAAAGCTCTATTCAACAATCTTTAACCAACATCCTTCTAGTGTGCGCCAAAATGGAAGCATAGAGAAGGTGAACTTTTTGAAAAAATCCTTGAAAAAGACACCAAATTATGGCTGTGCAACAAGAAAACTTGTTAAGAGGTATTATAAATCCTCAAGTAAACTATTGGCAGGTGTAAGGCTAAATTCTGTAGTCATAGAAAATGTCAAGCAAATGCATTTGCCAGGTGTGCAGCCAAATAACATGCCAAATTTGTATTAAGATAAATCTGGTATTTGATAAATATTATGGTACAATTGCTTGACAGGCTAAAAGATTGTAATGTAGACTTCAACTATTGAGGAAATGTTATAAATGAACTGAGAAATTTTGTAAAAATATGAACAGATTTAAACCTTACAATATGTTCTTGAAGAAACAAAACGCAATGAACTCTTCTTTAAATTTTTTTAGTCAAGACATTCATAACAATTTATTAGTTAGCTTGCTCTCCTTCTAGCACCATAATGTGGATGTCAAATCTACAAATGGTTAAACCTTAATACACACATTAGCATGGTTAGTTTAAAACAAATCAAATATTCACATCCATATGAAATAAATCAACATGTTTCATGATGCAATCAAAACAACAAAAGATTAGATAAACTAGTTGAAAGCATACAACAAAACATGAAGTAAATAATATCTCATATTGGATTGGTGCTTCTATGGAAAGAAGCCTTTTCCCAATCCTTTCTTAAGCTCCATGATGAAAATGATTTGAATATGATATGGAATGCTAAGATATGGAGTGGAAAAAATCAGTTCTCCATTGAAGAGAGTGAACTTGCATGATATTGGAGATGAGATACAAAGATTGTGGAGTTGTGGAGATTGTGGAGGATTAAAACAATAGAGGAGACCTCTATTTATGGCCAAAAAGGATAGAAGAATGCCAAACATGGAGGATATGGGACTAAAGATAAGCCAATGAAAAGAGGCCACTTGTCAACTTGTGTATCTGTGAATTCAAAAACTATCATAAGTTAATATTTTATGGAAGAGGCTGAACTGGGCTGAATTGCATTTGCATTTATGTTGAGGTGGTTCTGTTGTAGTTGCCAACATTTAAGAAGTGCAATTAGATGGTCAATTTAGTAGCTTGTGTGTGAAATAAATCTGATCCTACTCTTGCAATTAGACATTGTGAGCTTAGCCATTGAATTAAATATTTTCTAGACACCAAGTATGGAATTATTGATTGACATTTGCCATTGTGGTTTCACACTGTCACTTGCCTTGTGCTAAAGGTTATTGGAACTAGTTTTAAAAGCAATGATATATTGAATAGTGTTTTGAAGCAAAAACATCATGGATGAAGCAAGTTAATATGACATTGTAGAAAAACAAAGCCTTCTGTGATTGCCATCCGTAATTGTTCACAGAGCTTCTGTATTGAAACTATTGGTCACACTTTTGTGAGGAAATGCAAAAATTGGTAAAAGCAAATGAGGTGATAATTTTATGAAGTAATTAACCCTGAACCATTGGAGCCAACTGTGAACTTATTTTATCAATCACCTTATTCTGTTATGAAGTAAATTGGGAACTTGTTTCTTTAGTTGCTTGATTCAAGGTTAAAAGATATACTAAAACTGTTTCTACTCAAACATATTGAATTTGAAAAGTGCAAGTGGAGCTTATTTAAATGCATTATCTCAAGCAAGATTGGCACTAGATTTTCACATGATTGTCTGACATTTAAATAAACATAGGGGATATTCTAAATCAATTCATGCTCTTAAACAGTGTGACACTAGAAGTGTTTTCATTTGGTGGTCTGACACACTAGCAGTTACAACAAGCTTCTTATGCTTTAATCCAATATGGATCCTCTATGTTGTGAACCGTGTGAGATTGTGAATATAATATTGGCTCAAATTTCTGTCCCTTTTGTGCTTTTTCTTCTGTAGCCCCATTACAAGAAGAGGCATTTGTACTGGAGATAAAAATGCCATATATTTCAGAGACCATCTAATATTTGCCTAAATTAATCTCCTAAGGGTTATTAAATCAACTGATTTCAACTAGTTAACATTGGATATTAGCCTGAATTTCCATGGGAGCAGATGGGGTGTGCTACATGTTTTACTTCTACAAAGTTCATTTTGCTTGGTACTACTACTGGCTTTAATAGTTTTGATTGTAGAGTTTCATAATGAAGTAATTTTGAGTCTTTGACCATCGTTATGATTTTCAAAGGGATTTGTGTTTTGTATTCATTTAATCTTTTCGTTTATAAGGAGAGGTGATAAAGTTTTGATAGTTGTTTGTTGAAACGTGGCCCAACATTTTAGAGCATCTCATGGCAGTCAAATGAAAAGTAGCACTTAGTATAATGAAAAAAGTGATTAAAGAAGTACACGGATTGTCAAGAATAATCTACCATGTTGACTTCAACTAAATACATCTGCCATTGTGCTTTCAGTTATCAACTTATCAAGGAAAAATATTCAAATAAATTATAAAAGCCTAATGTTTTTGTAAGAAACACAATTATATCTATAGCTCTTCTTACTAAATTAGATTACCTGTAAACTCCTGTTTATGGTTTGAGTTCTAGTTCATGTACTCTATATATTGCTAATTTTGAATTTTCTACCTATGGAATTATGTATTCTCTTGCCTTGCTTAAAATGGTTTACAATGCTCGAGTATGAAGTGAAACTAGATGACAAGGATGGATATGTATATAATTGAGCCTTTCTCAACTTAGATGTTTGAGCATTTATACAAATAGGTTTCATAAATGTTTTGCATTTATCTGGCCTGTCTCTATTGTTATTATTTGTTACTTTTCTAAAAATAAGAAAAGAAACCTTTTAAGGAAAAAATACTAAAAGCCCCCTTAAAAAATATAAAGGGGGGGGATAAAATCAAGAATGATCTCCTCTTCCTCATCAAGAAGATCAAACTAAATGAAACTCAGACCCAATATCCAAGCTAGATCCATCACAGGAAAACGGGGGCAAAAATTTCATATAGGGTTTGTAGATCCTCATCAGAAATTTCTGTATTTTCCATCTCCCAACCCTCATGAGCTTGGAATCCCACCTCTTTAGCTTCAGCATCAGAGCTAACAAAGCTTGCAGCCAAACCCTCAATATAAAAAATAGAGCCACCCAAATCCTCAGAGGCATCAAATTCTTGGAGAAATATCAAGATGATTGTATTATATTCAAATAATCGTATAACAACAACAAATAATACCAATAGCAATAGTAAATCAAATCCATATAATAGAAATACAACCCATATTTAATGAATCTCAAATATGAACTTTGTATGAGATCACCCTGTAAAATCACTAGGCTTGGCCACCATGCACACCCACCACTTTAAATTTCATCCTAAGAATCCCACACTTGAACAAAAGTGCTCAAAATACATTTAAAAATATATTTGGTTTAGTGTAGATCATGATCCTAAATGAAAATAATAGCTCTTTTATATCCTCCACAAACATAATATGTTGGCCATCATGCAAGCCACCACTTCATATTTGAGCAATTATAATGGGTGGAAAATATTCCACTATGAATGTAATGGTACCGTGAAAGTTTACTACTAGAAACTATATGACATGTGTTGGGAAATTAAGAGGGGAATGAAAACATAGGCAAAAGTATCAAGGATTGTGGGTTGGCTATATCACAAGACTCAAACTATAGGATGAGATGTTAAGATGAAAAACTTGGCATGCTAATAAGGGTGTAGACACCCAAATTTGTCCATACCTAACCACACTTGATTTTACCTTATCATAGGCATTAATTAAATAAATATTTATACTTTTTAATTAATTAATTTGCTGGCCACCTTTATCCCACCTTACTTTAGCCATTAATTAAATAAATATTTGTTATTTATTTAATTAATTATCTCCCACTTTAATTAAATAGATTTATATTAATTTAATCAAAGCCAAACTTATCAAAAACTCCTCTGGCTAAATTAATTAATTTAGCTTAATTAATCCACATTACCTTACCATCCAATATTTAATTCTACTTTATCCCTCAATCCTTTTCCATTTAATCATAGTCATTGAACTGGTTCACAATGTAAATTTGTCATAGTGAGCAAGGTCATGTTGCATGATATAGTGGCTAGATGAACATAATTTCTTAGCAAATTGAAAAATTTTAGACATTCAATTATGATAGAGACTACACATCATCTTGAACAAAGTTTTTAAGGCTTGGGAATGAGCTAAATGAATCCTAAAAAATATGAATGGACGGACACCAAAATGAGTTCACAATATAGATGAATAGATGGACACTAATATGAGTTCCTATTATAGAATGGAAATTATGAAGTAGTCAATTTTTATCTCTAGAAACCATTGTGGATTATTTATTTTATTCTTTTCTCAATAGAGAGGCACCCAATAGAATTTTGTTTAATAAGAAAAAAAAATAATAATATTAAATGATATTACACACTTCAATTTTATTACTAACATCATTTCATCCTAAAATTCATCTTCTTTTCAACTATTTAACAAAATAATTCTAGTTATTTAATTAAATGCATCATTTTCATCTATTAATCTAATCATTTTAATTAAGTTAATTCCTACACTTTTACACTAACATTTAATATTGTTTAATTAGATAATGCAAATTATTTAAATTAAACCCCTTATGTCCTGTCTTTTAATTAAACAATCTAAATCATTTAATTAAATTTCACTTAACCCCTTTCATTAAATAAGATAATTATTTAATTACAATCTTAATATTACTCAACTTGCATAGGGAATATTCTTCTATTTGGATCCAAAAATAGAATATTCTTTCCTAACAAATTTTGAAACAGTTTTGAAAGTGTGTTTGTTTGATTAATTTAGGGTCATTCATTGATTCTTTGATCCATGGATATTCAATTATCATCAATTGATGAGAATCCTTGATCCATGTCTTCACCTTCTTTCCATCTTGACCATTGATTGATTAAGTAAATCTTAGCCCTTGATTATCCATTTTCTCCTATAAATACCTCACATCTCGGAGAACTATGGATCCACTTCCATAGAGAAAAGTTAGGTTGCACGTTTGAATACTATATTTATTCATCCTTGCTACAACACTCTACTATCTCCAATCAACTATGCGTTCACTCTATAATCTCAATCTAGAGACTTGTCATGCAATTCAAGCATAAACCAATAGCTTTGTTGATGTCTTACAAGACAATATTCAACTCTTCATATACCATCAAACTTTCCATGATTACTCTCATCTTTGACAAACGAATATTGATTTGCGTAATAGTAGAGCTTCTAAATTTTTTGTGAATTTTGAGTTGGTTCCTTGTTTTTTCATGAATTATTGCCTCTATGCCCAGGGGAGCCTCTTGAGCCCTTAAATCTCATGAAGTTACCGGCTTTTGTTGCCTAGGTGAGGAAGACTTTTGTGCTAAGGTTAATTGATTGACCTTATAGAGCCTTTGTATTCTTGAATTCATGTCTTTTGCGACAACATACAGTCATCCGCTCCTCAGACTGGATTCTCCAAATCCTACTACCATGTCAACGAACCTTGTGTTTCTCCTGACGCTCTGATATCAAATGAAAGCATTGCAGATTACAAACATAAAAGTAATACAAACAACAATTTACTGAAAATTCAATTCACCTTGATCGTCTTCATACAAATGTATATAATCATGGTCACCATAAATAACTGCTTTATTAACTATGATGATTACCGTTTATTATCAAACACATACACCCCAACCGCAAAACACGGGCCGCGGCTCACTGGTAGATGGTAATTTAAGAGAGTGTAAGAATCTATTCCCGCTGGGCTTTTGAAAATGACTATCACAATCGTGACAAAAATCATGGATTTTTAAATTGCCATATATTATTTTGAGAGGTACAAAATTAGAGTGCTCAACTATTAGTTAGGCCAACTCCCATATATATACATTTTCAAACAATACTAGATATTTTATTATTTGCACTTTAATTTTTAAAAATTGAAAAGAATCCACTAATCAAACACTCTCTATAAGCGAGTTCAATAAGTTTATGTGATGTAATGTAAACGAATCAAATTTTACTCTAACCAATAGCATGTGCCAGAACTACACTTCTCATTTCTAACACCTAATCATTTGCAGTAATAAATATAAAATTTAGTAAAAAATAATGATATTACATCATGCTTGATTTTTTTTTTTTTCATATGATTTTTTCTAGAGACTCTTTAAATACTAATTTTGGGAGTATGTCTAAAATTGAGGCTTAGGTAAGCAATAACCCTCTAAAATTCTACAGGCAATTCAATGATGGGCTCATCAAGCAACAATGGGTTTCATTATCTTCGTACAATTGCTGTTTTTGTGGATACAATTTTAAAGATTTTGTTATTTTTTGGGGATACAATTTTAAAGATCTTGATACACAGGTAAACCTACCACACACAGAGAAGGATTGATTATTCCTAGCGACTCGGCAGCTTTGACATTAGCATACACTGTTGATTTATAATTTGAAAACTAGGCAGCATTCAATTTTTTCAGACCATCACTTGTAAAGGATATTTCAAAGCGTGAATATTCTTTGTCCTGTCGCACTTGAATATTTCTGAAACCCGACATTATATTTAAAAAGCTTCTCTCAAAAGTAAAATGTGCTTCAAATGTGTGGTTCGAGTTCAGACCAGTACTATATCATCTAAGATTCCAGCCAGTCATTACACAGACTTCAACATCTGCTCAAAGACAATTTAACCCCTAAAAGATAAATAAACAATATATAGCTGCTGGTTGGTTGATCCTAACATCAACAAGATCATATTTGCCTGTAGGTACAGGTAATATTTGGAATTCAAAATGAATTAATTGTCAACACATTGAAACCTTGTCCAAATATCAGCTGGACACGACAAGGATTTAATTGCATAAAAGGCCCAAGGAGTGATTTAATAATCCCCAAAGATTTTCTGTCAATTCAGAAAACTTGAAACAGCATAGCATTACACATAACTTTAAGAAGTTTATACCATGGTTAAACCATGAGAGCTTAATTATCTCTATCAGTGTGCCCAAATATAGATATTTAACATGATCCCTTAATCAACAATAAATTTCTGTTATATTGTCATTAAATGCTTTACATGGTTGCCTAGAAACTAAGGCTGCATGGTTACTTTAAAAGGTACTCCATAAATATATTGGATGCATTTACTTGGTTAATATTTCTGTATATTAATTTGCACCAGGGACCAAACGCATACTGCAAATGCAACGTTCTTATATGCCATTCACTTGTAACACAAAAATCACTAACACTCGAGTACAATTGAATACCAAAAAAGAGTGACAATGCAGGGAAAAAGAGCTAAACAAATGGAAATTTCTTGAAAGGGCCTCTTAGTCTCCTAGTTCTTTCTTGCAATAAGGGATCTTGTACATAATTTATATTAATTGAAACAGCTATTTCAACCCCAAACCTTAAAGCGTGTGGTAAACACGCAATGATAAGCTATGAAATTTAAGCTAAACAAAAAGGCCAGAGAAG
>VDFB02118173.1:0-15791 GCA_007258455.2 Sequoia sempervirens | reverse complement strand
CAACCTTAATGGGAACATTCAATTTTTTGTCATTTGTACCTCTGCTATCAACTGAGTACTTGGATATTTATCAAGAATAACACGTGCATTATTTTTCATGTAAATTTTGTATCCTTTTTGCACTAATTGACCAATACTCATCAGATTATGTTTCAGACCAGCAACATAAAAGACATCATGAATGACCTTTTTGCTCCCCCTTTTTGGTCAGAATATCAATAGTGCCTTTTCCCATAACATTCACTTGATTATTGTTCCAAAGAGTAACATTTAAAGTGACTAATTTATCCAAACTTGAAAATAACTCTAGATTTCGAGACATGTGATCGCTACAGCTAGAATATAAATACCAAATATCATTTGGATTGTCTTGAACCATATTCAATTCAACTTGTGATTTTGTAGAAATTGCTTTAGCAATCTTTGCACATGCAATAAACATAGTTTTTGTAGAATTTTCTAGGGGATTTTTATTTTTTCTTCCTTGATCATGTTGTTTCTTCCCGCACTCAGAAGAGTAGTGACCATACTACTTGCAGTAATGAAATTGAACATGCAACTTATCTTGTATTTGACCACTTGGATGACTTTGAAATTGTTCATTATTATGTCCTCTTCCACCTTGGTTTGCAGGACAGCTGCTACATCCTCTAAATGAATTTCTTCTTCTACCCCTAGGTGTGAACCTACCTCTACCTCTTCCATGGCTTATTCAAGTTTTAAATGATAAAACATTCTTAATAGAGGTGTGTGATCTATTTAGCCTATATTCATGATTTATCAAAGATGCATGTAATTCATCCATTGTCAGCTGGGTTAAATCCCTTGTTTCCTCTATGGAAATAACTAAAGGATCAAACTTAGTAGGAAAAACCCTTAAAATTTTCTCAAATATCCTTGCATCTTCTAATGTTTCCCCATGAGATTTTACCTGATTTCTAGCCCAACAAAGTTTGAGTAAAAAATAACTCCATAGATTTTGAATCTTTCATACTTATATTTTTGAATTCTCCTCTAAGTATTTGGAGTTTTGTAGCTTTAGCTTTGTCCTTACCTTGATAGGTTGTTTGTAGTGTTTTTGATGCCTCATTTTCTTATGTTGCTACTAAAACTATTGGCAATATTCTTTCACACATTGCTTGATAAATTTAGAAAAGGGATTTTCCATCCTTCTTTCTCTGATCTTTCAAGAGAGCTTTCTCTGCCTGTGTGAGAGGATTATAAGCTGCTTGGTATGCTGGTTCTGCATAACCATTCTCAACAATTTCCCAAACATCTTGAGACCTAAATAGGGCTTTCATGGTCAATGACCAATATTCATAATTTTTTCTTGTGAAAAGAGGAGTTTGTAGGCTAGACAAAGAAGCACCAGACATTGAGGCTGTGGAAGCCATTGATGGTTGTTAAACAAGAAATAAGTGTAGACCCAAAAAACAAGTTGGAATTTTGAACTAGCGGCTTTGATACCAGATGTGGGAATGGGGGCAAAGGAATTTAAATGAAAAATAGAGGAGAAAACAAGAAACACACACAACAATAAAAGAAACACATTCAAATGCAATTAAGAGTTGTTGGGAACACACACAATTTACACAGTAGAAAATAGACAATAATTAGATTTATATATATTCATCAATCTGAAATATACAGCAGCTATGATGCCATGTTCTTCTATACACCATATTCTTAGATGCAGAGTTGTGTTGCTCTCTTTCCTACTTCTTGCATACAACAAATTGACCACAAAAAGGAATTAAAACTAAAAGATATAGTGGAAAGCTAAGAAGTAATATAATAATAATATCTCTTACTACCCACAAAGTTTGTGAGAGTAAATAGATAGTTAATGAAAATTAATCCAAATCTCCCAAACCTTCTCCAAAAAGCATTGCTATTAAATTTCCTTAAATGTTGGTACGTAGCCTTAGCTGGAGGGAATTTGCATAATAAAATAGTTGAGATTACATATCTCTAACAAGCCCATCATGGATTATATATAAATTCATAAAAATAAATAGTGAATGTATGGGCTCATTGATGGCAAAGAAAAACCATGGTAATGAGAGTGGAAATGAAGAGTTTCAAAATTTGAAGGGACATGGAGCAATATAACATTGTATATTTGAGCATCATGAGGGGATGCCAAGGGATAGAAAAATCTCGTGCCATGGCTCAAGAAAATGTATGCTTGAGTTAAAAGACCCTTGGTAGGCTAACATGGAGGAGATAAAAGGAAATATGTTAAAGATAATTTCATTTCATAATTAGTGCCCAAACAAGGAGAGATGTTACACATATTAGAGGAAAAATTTAAGAAGTTGAAAATTATTAAAAGGTAGTTAAAAGGATGATAAGGGAGATAGGCCAACATATGCATGTGCAACAATACAATAAGGGAGGTTTCTTGTATAGGTTGTTGCACCATGACAAAGATTGTTTTCTTATTTTATTTAAATTGCAAACAAAAGTTGATGTTGAGGAGGGTTGCGTTTAAGGAACATACAAGGAGGGTTGATTTAAAGTGAAGTAAACAAGGGTTGCATAGAAACTTGTAAGTGAATTGAACTATTTAGAAATGAAATGGAATGAATGCAGATTAAGGGAAGGGGTTGACCACAAGAGAATAGGAAAGGGATTGCACAGTATCAAGAAGAAGAGTGTCCTTTTTCAAATTTTAAAAACAATAAAACATTATAGATTTGGAGAAAAAAAGGTAACATGAAATATGGATGTTTTTTTAGATGAATGCAGTAATAAAAAATTAAAATGGATGAAATAGAAAAGGTGTGATGGGAGATGAAAGATTGGACAGAGTAGAGGGGCAGAGGAGTGGCAAGAAATTGTAATTATTATTTTTTTAATGTATTTGTACAAATAAAATCATTTGAATTACTTTCAATTAAAAGTATTTGGTTGTGCAATCAAATATTGAGTTTAAATCAACACAAGTATTTGTTGATTTTGAATTAATTGTCTAAAAAGAGTCTTAGTAATATGAGTTTTTATTTATGTGAGTTGAATGTTGTGTTTCTTCTCCATCAAGTGGTATCAAAGTAAGCGGTATTGAGTGTGATGATAGAGTGCCAAGAGAGAGGCATTTCACACTAGGACTTATGGGTGAAGAGGGAAGTGAGCAAAGGTTTCAATGGAAAAGGTAGATCCAAACATGAGGCAAATTGTGATGAAACATGAGTGGATAGTAGTGTGAGTGAAGCCCAAAAGTACCATTGTTAGTGAAGAGAGTCCTGGCAGTTGAGGACTGGAAAGTGCAAAATTAGAAGCACGAGTGAGAAGCTAAAAAGCATCATTTCATGTGAGAGGAGTCTCAAACACTTGAGAGTAGAAAGTGTAGAGGAAAGTGTTGAGTGATGGAAGATTACAATAGGTGAAATGAAATCTTCATGAGATCGAGGTACGATTGTATCATGGAGATTGTAAGGGCAGAGTTGCTGAGAAGTCGAGAGAGAAATGAAATGTTTGTTTTAAGGTGAAGACCAAAAAAAAGTATTTCCATTAGACAGTTTGTATGAACCTATAGGTTATCAATTTTAATGTATAGCCAAGAGGAAACTAGAAGAGGAATGTGAGAGGTCACTTGTAGAGTAGAAAGGAAGTACTTGGCAGAGGAGGTTAGGCTATTGGTAGAGGAGGTCGGGCTCTTAGTGATGAAGTTCATTTGAAATTGGTTGTAGTCTCAAAGAGTAGTTCTATCACTCAAATCCACCTTTGTGAGCCCATGCTAAAAAATTCCTTACCTATGTGTTTGATGTAAGAGCATCTTGGGTCAAATGCAATTTGTATAGACCAAAAAAATTTCAATTTGATTTTATTGTTTTTCTTTTTTTTTTCCTTTTTTGTGGGAAATTTCTTTTGGTTCTAGACATTGTTGTCATTTGAATGATGAAATATGAAAATTGGAATTCTTCTAAATTATTTTTATTTGATTTGAATTCCAATTAAATTCTACTCAACATATGAGCAAAAGGGGAAATAAACAGAGAAGTTAAAAAGACCAAGCCCATCATGGATTATATATATAGATTGATAAAAATAAATAGTGAATGGATGGAGTCATGAATGACAAATAAAAACCATGGTAATGCTAGTTGAAATCAAGAGTTTCAGAATTTAAAGAGACATAGAGCAATATAGCATTTTAGATTGGAGCATCATGAGGGGATGCCAAGGGGAAGAAGAAGACTTGTGGCATGACTCAAGAAAATTTATGCTTGAGTTAAAAGACCCTTGGTAGGCCAACATGGAGGAGATAAAAGGTAGTATGTTAAAGATAATTTCATTTCAAAATGGATGCCTAGGAAATGCAATTCAAAACCAAGTCAATGTAAATATGTGCCAAAACAAGGAGAGAATCTGCACATATTAGAGGAAAAATTTAAGAAGTTGGAAAGCATTGAAAGGCAGTTAAAAGGTTGATAAGAGAGATAGGTCAGCATATGTATGTACAGTAATACAATAGGGGAGGTTTCCTTCATAGGCTATTGCACTGTGAACAAGATTTTTTTCTTATTTTATTTAAATTGTAAACAAAAATTGATGTTGAGGAGGGCTATGTTGAAGGAACATACAAGGAGAGTCAATTCAAAGTGGAGTAAAGAAGGGTTGCATAGAAAATTGTAAGCAAACTGAACTATTGAGAAATGAAATAGAATGAATGCAGATTAAGGGAAGGGGGCGGCCAACAAGAGAATATGGAAGGGGTTGCATAGTATCAAGAAGAAGAGTCCCCATTTACAGAATTTAAAAGCAATAAAACATTATAGATTTGGAGAAAAAAGGAAACATCAAATATGGATGTCATTGTAGATGTATGCAACAATAAAAAAAGTACATTGGTGAAATAGAAAAGGTGTGATGGGAGATGAAATATTGGATAGAGTAGGGCAAAGGAGTGGCAAAAAATTGTAATTGTTTATTTTTTTCATGAAATCATAAATAAAATCATTTGAATTAATTTCAATTGTGTGTATTTATCAATTTTGAGTAAATCATTTAAATAGAGTCTTTGTAATATGAGGTTTTTTGAATTTGGGTTGAGTGTTGTGTTTCTTGTCATCAATTTGATACCCAAATTTTTGGCCAAGTCAAAATTTGGCCTACCAATTCTATATCAAGTTTGACTCTTCAAATTATGCTTACAACTAAGACAAACCATTTTTTGATAGATGTATTGAAGATATTATATATAAATCTATATGTATAGATATACAAACTTCTATATTTAGTCATATAAAAGTTAAACAAATGCTTGGAGAAAATTGCTCCACATATTTTAAATATATTTTCCTAAAGATAGGAATGCTACTCTGGTTACAAATATATTCATCCATTCAAATTCAAAACCAAATATCATATTTAATTTATTTAAATTTTACAAATCAATTCTATATTTACTATTTGTGCCTTATTTGTAATTAATTGATCAATAGAAAGGGTAATATTTTCATTTAATATGAAAAATTCAATGACAAAACAATCAATAATACTTTTAAACCTTATTTGTATTAAAAATAAATAATATTTGTTTATTGTTAAAATTGACAATTTTTTATACAATTGAACCATAACTTCTAGTAATTTTTTTTTTAATATAAATAAAATAATAAATATATTAAAACAACTTATTACAAAGTAGGATTCCCAATCTTAAAAAGCATGGAGCACCAATTCCAAAAAATCTTGAAAATTGAAAATAGGATTGTCAGCCTTAAAAGAAATCTAAACACACCAATTCCAATTTTTTTTGAAAATCCAAATGTAAAGATGGACAATTGCTATAGGAAGAGGAACCTTTCAAACCTAACTTCTTGATACAAACCCTTATTACCCTAAGATTGTTCATATTGTGAGTATCTTAAAAAAACCCACTAAAACAAAAGCCAATGAAAAAAAGTATAAGAAAGTTATGCTAAAATAATTCAACCATAATCTCCATAGGATGCTTGGAAAAGAACTGGGTTGCTGACCAGATTTAAACTCTTATTACACTAATATTGTTCATATTGTAAATATGTTTAAAAGAACCATCAAAATAAAAACTAAAAATAAACATTAAAAAATTATGCTAAAACAATTGAACCTTACCCTCCATGGAATTCTTGGGAAGGAAACACGTTTGGAATGGCTTGACCAGTTCACGTGAAACCTAGGAATATGCATATCTTTATTCTCGGTTGGCCACTCATTAATTACAGGCCTTTAGTCGGTGGGCCTTCTCTATTTAGTTGCACTCATTGCTCTTGTCTTACATAGTTTTCAGAGCAGTTTCTCATGAAGTTGTATTTGCCTTCTCCCCCTTACTTTCTATATCTCCTCCCCCTCAAGTTAGTTCCTCTTCTCCTCCTTAGTTTAGTTATTTATAGAACTTTTTTGTTCCTGATGTAAAGATATACACACCTTTTATTCACAAGATGTTGCTTTTACTTGAAGTATTCTTGCTTTGGTAAACAATTTTTTCAATCCATAGGGCTTTGGAATTTCTCTTTGGCGTATATAAATAGAGATATGGTAACCCTTCACAATAGGGTTTAATGATGTTCAGGTTGTGTTTGAATACCTGTTGTTGCGTGTTTTATGACACACTAAACATTTTAGAACAAAGTGTCACAGACGCTCTATTCTCTCTTGAAAAACTACTTCCTATGCTAAGATTGCAAGTGAGTTCATAGGGTAATTCCAATGTTTAAGATGAACGCGGATAGGCTCTGTGGTATAGATGTGATTTGCTGTGGGCACAAGTAAGATTTTGCAAGTTATTCGAAAAAGGAGAGACATAAATGCAGTACCATTTTGGATTTTTTTGATTTTATATAAAAAAAGTGAAAAAAGATTTAGGGTTTAGAGACTCTATACTACTCCTAAGAACTCAAGAGAAGACGAAGACTAAGTGAAACCAAATAAACCATACTCTGTTTCGCCACGTTCAACGACAACTACGCAGAGCAAGTGCAATCTTCTAGGAATGTGCTTGTGATTTTCACGTGATAAATAATTGCCATCAGATCGAACAACAATTATTAAAACAGAAGTTAAGCATCCACAGTAAAGCTCAGTCTAACTTTGCACATTGGGTGAAATCATCCACCCAAAGAAAGTATGAGCTCGGTTCCACTAATCTCCGTTATCAATCAATCATTCTTCTAACATACATTTTAATTCAAATCTACTAAGAGAGAAAGAAAATATGCGACCATGCAACTATTCAACAATCAAGTATTCAAGGCACCTCATGCATTTGAACTTCATTATTAAAGTAGTGTTTTCACAACAATCTCATACAAACTCTCTCTTTATTTCTAACTATCTATCTCAAATCTGCTCTAACTCTTAATCTCTTCTAACTTCTAAGCCTCTAGCTATCCATCTATCTATATATCTATATATATGAAAATGAGAGAGTGAGGGGGGGGGTTTATATAGTTTTCAAGATTACAAAGAACGGCCGAGATTGATTCAAGATCAATGGCCAAGATTAATCAGAACTAAACCCTAATTAGGGTTTCCAAAACCACAATCAGTTAACTGGAAGAAAACACTAGACAACTGGAGTGTCATCCTTATCCACTTGTGCAGCCTCACGTTCGGCGAACCTGGACACTATCAGGTCGACCTCCTCCATAGCAATGTCGGGCAGCACGCTAATGTTGTACTCCAGCAAATCCAAGTTCTCGGCACATTCTGCAAACACATTCGCCCATATTGGCTCTTGTAGCAAGAAAGAACTTCTGATGGCCATGAATTCGAACACTTTGGTGAAGCCTTCCTTCATAATCGGCCCGGTGGTGGAGAAAACTTTCTGTACTTGCTCTTTCAGAATCCTTGGCCGCAAGTGTTTCCTTCGAACAATCTCCTTGTTTAGCATATCTGCAGCCATCTCATAGATTTTACCTTGAATTTCTTTTACTTGTTCTTCAACTCTACCACATCCTGCTTCACCTTTTCGAGGACTCCTTTCCTTGAGATTAAGGCATAGTACCATCCGTTGAAGTCATAAGCTGCTCCAGCTTCGATAACTTTGTCTTCGATCAATCTTTGCTTTGAAATGCCCTTCAGTTCTCGGATGTATGGGATGATCCTGCTTTGAATGTCCTCGAGACTGCTCCATGACTCTGCAAGATCTGCAACTCGTGAAAGCATGAAAGAAGCCTGTTCATTTATATGTGCCAACTTTTCTGCAAATATCAATGCCTCTTCTTTCCTTCCAATCATCCAGTCTTTAGCCTCCCTTGCTGTTGTCAATTCCTCTTCAAAATTTGCATCTGGTTCCTGTGAGGCATTGGAGGTAAAGGCGCCACTTGTTCACCTTCGTTTAGTGGCTTTGTCAAGTGCTGGATGTAGTCCTTTAGACGTTGAATTTCTTTCTTGTACTCCTTTTTCTTGGCAACTTCCTTTTCTAATCTGGCCTTGATGGTGGCCACGGAATTATCCAAGTCTTCGACTTCCTGCTCTTTTGTTGCTGGACCCATGTCGACAGTCGTGATAGCATATTCCTCAGGAGCAATCTCGTCTTGAAACTTGTCGGCCGTAGGCACTGCAATTTGCACCGTGCGATTTCCAGCTTCATCCCTCTGAATGGTTGAGAACTTCTTGGCCTTCTTCCTTGGGGCAGTTTGCTCTAATCTGGCCAGAAAATCTGTGTCATTGTCCTCCTCCGGGACCTCCACTGGCGCTTTTCTTTTCAATCTTTCCCTCAGCCATTCTGGTACTGTTGGCTGTTCAATCATGTCCTCTTGATTTTGGACGTCCTGCATGTCCTGTATTTCATGCTCTTCCTGAATTTCCGGCATACTTTGAATTTCCTGGACTAACTGCATATCATGGATCTCCTGGACGGATGGGTCCTCTTGAATGCCTTTGAGGGCGGAAATCATTCCTTCCTCAAATTCTCCATCCTCGATGTCTGTGTCGTTACCCGATTCCAAGATCTCTGTGCTTGCCGGAGAGGGTTGATCGTCATCTTCTATTTGAATTGGCTCTACATTTTCAACTGGAGACGGGATCATGGCATTTTCCAAGGATTCTCTATCTAAGGCAAGCATCTCCTCTATGTTCCGGGAAGTAGCCGACTGGAGGGGTTTAGACTTATGTTTCTTCCGTGAAGGGCCCTCATCTATCTCTTTACCTTTGTCTTGAATTGCAGATTTATCGGCTTCTTTCCTCTTCTTGGAGTTGGCAGCATCTGCTTGTCCATCCGCATGAGATGCACCGGCGTTTGAAGAACATGACTCGGTGTCTCCCATCAACTCGTAGGTAAATTGCACATTTCTCTGTTTTAGGACCTCTACTTGACGATCTATCCACCACTGAGAGTACTTGAAAACAGGGCGCATCAAAGTGGCTAGATCACCCATCTCAGGCTCGAACCATTTTATAGGTGGAAGCGGCTCATTTTCCTTGAAGCCTGGCTGCACATATATCCCATCATCTTGCAGTTGGTCAGGTATTTTGAAGAGCTTCGTTGCCCTTATCATGCTCAATGGCAACCTTGACCATAATCTTCTCCTTACATCATATTCATCGGCTGCGTTGGCCCAAAAGTCCTCTAGGTCAACCCGATGTTTGTATCTTTCTCCGTCCACAATCTTGATGTGATGAAGCGGATCGAAGTTGCTCCTGGCTTTGTATGATATGAATGGATACTGCTGAATCTCCAGTCGAGCAACCTCTGCTGCTTGCGCTGTCGGGCATGACTCCTCCATGTTGCCGATGAAAAACGGAAAGGTGACGGCAGCTTTCTGCTTAGGCCTTTGGATGTTCTGATATGTTTCTAACTGTCTTAGCACTTCCAACAATACCATCCTGTTAGTCGGATAGACAGGCAGCCTATAAGGATTTCCGGAAAATCCTTGGATTCTGATGTAGGTGAACTTTGGATATTGGATGAACCAGAATCCATACCGACTGATCAGGCTTTTGGCTTCATGCGAGAGTCTTTGGTGTGTTCCGCCTTGAAGAAGCCGAGTGATATACATCAAAAATGCATCGTGAGCTCGCCGGAAGTGGGACTTTTCTTTCAGCTGCAGCTGTGGATAGCAGTCGTAGACTTTCAATTTCCCCTCGCCATTGCCGACCACGCCCTTGCATGTCAAGCCGGGATATAGTATCTTGCAAGCGAATATACAATGTAGGAGCTCATGTGGAAAATCTTGGTCTGCTCAAAGTTGACCAACTGTTCGTGCAAGCTGTCGCTAATCATCCTGGACCAATTGAACATTTTGACTCCAGTGATTATTTCGTCAATAAAATAGTACATCCATTCTTCGAACGGAGCACCGTGGGCACTGCCTACCATTCTGTTAAGTAGCAGAACGATATCACCATATTCTTCTTTGAAGTGGGTTCTGATCAACTTTTTCGGCATTTTGCTTGCAATAGGCTTTGGTTTTAATAACCAATTCTTGTTTATGTTGGATGCACATAGATCTTTCTGACTTTGGTAAAGTTTGAGTGCATCTTGCTTGGTGCGATAGGATGTTCGGTTGTACACTGGAATGCCAAAAGTCTCCTGGATTGCCGGCTCGGACAAGTAAGCAAGGACTCTTCCGTCAGGAGCTTCTATCCGTCTGTCTTGTGCGTTGTAATGTAGTGCACACTCTGCCATCAACTCAGGACATTCTTTTGCTGGTGGAAAACCAGCTGCATGGACGATTCCGTTTCGCATCATCCTCATGGCGATTGGTGTTGGCAAGCGTCCGTCAGTCCCGTACATTCTCTTTCGGAAGTCTTCAAGATCAACGTGGCCAAGATCCGTGTCTAGAACGTGCTCCCACTTGGACTTGATCTTTGATTGAGTTTGGACACCTTTGCTTGCAAACTTCATCTTGGCTGCTTCGAAAAGTAGATCTGCAAGAGAAGGAAGAAAGGAAAATCAGAATTCGACATTAAAATCAGTTTGAAAGCACCTTCCAGCTGATAATCAAATTAGATTTCACGAAAAAAATAACAAGCTGGAAAAATAAATAAGTGGTGAAGCTTCATGTTAACATGAAATTGACAAGAAAAAAAAATCTGCCTTGTGACTTCTTGGAGACGTGATCACGATTGCAATGCAAGCTGATAACAGAATATTTCTTTCACTTTGCTGCAAAATCTTTCAACCTTTTGCCTTAAACACTTTTTCTCTCACAACTTTCCTTCTCAAAATCGAGTGATTACACAAATGAAAAACGAAATCACTTATAGAAGTGAGAGGGTCGATCATTTTAGCATATTTGCAAAGTTTCCTTTGAATCAAGTTCGAACTCATTCTTGCACTTTGTTTCAAGATGGCAAGTTTTATCCTTAACAACTTCGTTCGGGAAAGTTTCTAATTTCATTCACAGTCCAACAAGACTCTTTTTCTCTCTTTCCAATTTCGAAATTTTCAAGACTTATCTCCTTTTTGGTGTTGGAAAATAAAAGATTAAAATAATTAAAATAATTATTTTATGTGTCCATTCCAACCCGTTCGATTTTCATTGCCAATGCCTTAGGCAAATTTTCCATTTTTCCAAATTTTCTCGCCATAATCTTGATCATCCAATTTATTTGTCCATGATTTTTTGATCATTTCTCAAAAATATTTGGCCATGTCCAATTTTATTTGGCCAAAAAATATTTCTCGTCTGATATTTTCCTAGCCACGTCCAATAATTTCCTAGCCATGTCCAATAATTTTCTAGCCATGACTTGTCTTTTGTCCAAAATTCTTTCGCCATGTCCGATATTTTTTCATCCATAACTTGATTTTTCACAAATTTTCCTTGACAAATCCAATTTTATTTTGTCCATTTGCTTAAATTTCCTAGCCATGGCAAAGATTTTTTTTTATTCTCTTGGGCGAATCTTCTAAGTGTCATGAATATTTTCATTTTTCAAAGGTTCACACTTAGACAAAATTTTAATTTTTTCACTTTCTAATACATGGCGGACTTTGCCATTTTCTTTGCCATTGGTCACTTTTCTTTGGCTATGCCTTAGCCGTTTTTTTCCTTTCTTACCTTAGGCGGACTTTCCACATTTTGATGCCATTTTGACCTTTCATATCCAAGGCGGACTTGCCTTGCTTTGTTGCCATTTCTTATGTGTCTATGGCGGACTTGGTCATGTCTTTGGCCATACCTTCTCCCTTGGCTATGCCTTAGCCAAATTTTCTGTTTTGCTCTAGGGGCGGACTTCATGGTTTGCATTGCCATTTACCATCTACAGCTGGGCGGACTTTAACCTTTTCTTGGCCATTCACCTTATGCTTAGGGCGGACTTTAAGTCTTGGCTTGCCACTTTGGAGGGCGGACTTGCTAGTTTCTATTGCCACTTTCCTTTTGACTTGGGCGGACTTTAGCTTCTTTCTTTCCATAAGTCTTGGTTGGAGGGCGGACTTCCCTTATTGTATTGCCATTTAACACTTATCTTAAGGCGGACTTGACTGTTTTCCATGCCACTTACCTTATCTTTGTCCATGCCTTAGCCAAATTTCTTCCTCTTACCTTAGGCGGACTTCACACTTTTCATTGCCATTTACCTTCTTGGCCGGGGCGGACTTTGTCTTGTGGTTGACCACTTGCCTTGGTTGGAGGGCGGACTTCATGCTTTGGTTGGCCAAGACTAGGGCGGACTTTAGCTTGAGCCTGGCCATTGCCAGATTTTCTTAGACATTTCCTTCATTCTCCATGGGCGGACTTGCTCCATCTGCTTGCCATTAGACCTTTGTCTCAAAGCGGACTTCATTATTTTCCTTGCCATTGGATGGCGGACTTCAGCTAGTGGTTGACCATTGCCTTCATGTTGCTGGGCGGAGTTTGAGCTTTGTTTGGCCACTTGACATTAAACCTTGGGCGGACTTCAGCTTATGCTTGGCCATGACAAGGGCGGACTTGACAGATCTTATTGCCATTGCTCAGATTTTCATGCCATTGATCAAAATTTTATGCCATTGACTGAAATTTTATGCCATTGATTGCTTGGCTGAAGGCGGAATCCATAGTTTGCCTGGCCATTACTCAGATTTGACTAAGGCTGAAGGTGTATATCTCATTTTCTCCATGATTGTGCTCAGATTTTCCATGAACTGTTCATATTTCTTCACAAATTTCCAGATTTTCTTGATGAACTTCATGAATTTTACCAATTTATTGATGAATTTATCATCTCATTCACCATTTTCGATGCTCTTCACCAGATTTCCCTGTGATTTTCCAGATTTTTCACCATTTTTGAACAGATTTTCCATATTTTTGAACCTTTTTGTGATTTTCCAGATTTTTGACCAAAATTTCAAAAAAACTTTGAATCGATTTTCTGAGAGTTTCGTTGCTCGTTTCGAACTTCTGAGTGCGTTTTTGAAACTCGTGGCCCTTCTAAAAATAGAAACTTTCTAAAAATAGAAATTTTCCAAAAATAGCAACTTTCCAAAAATAGACCCTAAAAAAAATAGGGATCCCAGAATTGCCCAAAAGTGCCAAAAAGTAGGTCCTAAAAAATAGGGGGCCCGGGGTGAGAACCCTAAAAATTTGGAAGTGTCGGGACCGCATCAAAACGATAAATGATCTCCTGTGCCTTCTGCTAACGATGGTGACGCTTATACATTGATCTAGAATAGCATTCATCGACTGACTCGTGACCGCTCAAAATGCAGAATAATTTTAAACCCCCAATCGTAGAGCGTATTAAACGAGGGCGCCAGTGGAAAGCAAAACCCTAAAGCAACGGACAAGGGTCCCCATTTGCACGGGCGTAGGTGTGAGTTAGGTCACAACAAATAAGTTTAATAGATTCTATTGAAAAGGCTTCTTTGAAATCCTTTTAAGTAAATGCAAATTATTAGGTGTGAAACCAAGCTCCAGCCAAGCAACCGTTTCCAAAGATTCTCGGCCGCTACAAGAATAGAGTTTTAAGAAAATCAGCATAGTAAATGCTCTTGAAGGAATACACATGTACAATGCGGGGAAGCATAGACAAGCAAGCGCGTGAACCTGCTTGATTGCACTTCATGGAAATGTGGATTGCTTTTGCTGCATGCCTTCTACGGTGTAAAGAAAAAGAAACAAAAAAATATAAGGTCTTCACGCTTAAAGAAGTTTTGGTGAATAATGCGCTATAGTGAAGTTTCAAGAAATGCGCGATGTATGGTGTATAAAAATTACAGCAAAACAAAGTCTTAAAACTTCAAGCAATCACATCTTTACGGTAATGACAAATACGTAAATGGGCGGATTTTGGCAATCATCTAATCTATATTCAGCCATTGTCCATATCAAAAGCCGCGATCAGCTATTGTTAACAAGAACTTTAAGCAACTCAATAAGACATCCGTGACAAAATAATAATAAATCATGTTTAAAAATCTACAAAATGGTTAAATCTGTGCAAAATGGTTAGCAAATCCTCCTTCAGCGCCATTTGCGGACATCAAATCTGCAAATGGTTAACAATTTTAACATAACATCATCATGTTAGTCCCTTGCAAAACATTAGATTTGAAATCCCTATGAAATACTTGACTATGATGAAACATGCAAATTAGATAAACAAAGATAATCAAATGTACGCATATAAAAGCATAGTCAAAAATTTATTCCATAGTGGATTGGTGTCACATGTGCTAGTGACCCTTTCCCAATCCTTGATCAAAGCTTAAGATGAAAATGCTATGAAGATGGTAGAGTGATGATGAACAAAATCAGTTCTCCAATGGAGAGTGACTTTGCATGAGTGATTGTGGAGAGATGGTGAAGGATTTGATAAGAGATGAAGCCTCTATTTTATAGATTTTCAAAATGCTAAGTGTTGAAAATGGACCAATGTGGGACAAAGATCAAGCCAATAAGATAAGGCCACTTGTCAAGTGATGATAGGCCAATGGTTGTGCAAGATTTGGTAAGAGTGCCCATGAGAGGGAAAATTTGAATTCAAATTGGCAATAAATGCTGATTTTGACTTTGGAAGGGGACATGTAAGAGGCATGTAAGGCCTCATAAATGCTCTGTTGGGTGTACATGTCCAGTTGGGGGGAGATTCAAACTTGGAGTATATTCTTCCTTTATGCCAAGTTGAAAATAAAGATTTTGATAAATCAATTAAATGCAATTTCATGTGCAAGTGGACAAATCTAGAGAATGCAAGTGGGTGAGATTAGCATTAGATCAGGATTAAATTAAATAAATGATGATTATGTTAGTTTAATGATGATTAGGCTGATTTGACCTTTTAGGACTTTAAATATTTGATTTGTTTAAATCAGAAAATGGTGGAATATGATTTGGGTTTGATTTAAATAAAGTCCTGATTTATTTGATGAATGGGATATGATTATGCATCATGTAAATTTGACATGTCTACAGGTACTACTCACGCAGGGGTCCTACTTATCAGAGAAGTACTTTTGAACCATTTCCAGCATTTCCGTTTGACGAATAGAAGGAAGATTTTGACTTTGATAATATGGCAAATAGGGATGAGGAAGGTCCTTCTAGGAATCGTCTTGATAAAGAGGAAAGAGATGCCAAAGATGTACTGAGAGGGATGGTGGCAGGCCAAGAACAGGTGGCGAACATCCTCCAGCAGCTTAGTACTGTTGTGACCTTTTCACACATCGCCCCATTCAAGATGGGGACCCCTAATTTTTGCTCCATTCTGGTCCTTTTGGCTTTGGTTTTTCTCTCTGTCTCTCTGTCTGTCTCTTTTTTGATGTCTTCCTTTTGAGGATTGTGCCCATCATTGAGCTTAATTGTGAAATTTGGCCAAGTCTGAGAATTACGGTTTGCACTTTCCTGGTCAATCTGAGGTCAAGCAAGGTG
>VDFB02118172.1:0-28222 GCA_007258455.2 Sequoia sempervirens | reverse complement strand
GACCATGGGCCTAGATTAATGACTTAAAGATGTTTTTAAAAGGGGTCTTTGAGGGTGGCGCCCTCATTAAAAGATTAATTTAATTATTGCCAAAGTCAAACAAGCTTATGTTGGGCGCATTCTTCAAGCATGGCATTTAATTAAAATATCATTTATTAAGCCTTGAAGGAGAAAGTACGCCATTTTGAGGAGATTAGGGTTTTGGCTTGAAAGTGACTTTAGGGTTACGAGAAGTCAAATGGAAATTTATAAAAGGGAGGAGTTGAGCATCATTTGAGCATCTTTGGACGACTATACTGTTATGCTGCCGGATTGGCTCTGGAATCGCTTCGAGGAATGAAGGCCTCCTAGCTCGGGCATCGCTTCGTGTTTGCAAGACAACATCAAGTGGTGATTCTTAGTCTAGTTTGTGAGTTATTGATTATTGAGCATTGTAATCTGCATTTCGAATCTTTAGATTTCTGTTTTATGCATATTAGTCAAGTTCTGGAAATTGCATTGTTTAGACAGCAGATTTGAGTTTTAATCATAAGTCCAAAAAAGACAAAAATATAGTTCTGGGTATTATTGCATTGTCTGTGTTAGCCCTAGGCGTCCATATTCTCCAAATTGCAGATTTTAATGTTGTGAATTGAAATTTTAAAGCCAAGTCGAGTTTCTCAGCTGGGCCGTACCATTTAATGACATTGGGATTCGGGCATAATTGATATGTGGGCTTTAGATCTGTTTTCAGAGTCTCATCATAGGCGTGTGCTTGGTTAAGAGTTAGTGCATTTGATTTCTAGTCAATCGGAGATCATACGTGGAAGATATGAGCATTTTAGCAATTCCTTAGACTGCTGGTTTAAACATTTAATGAGCAGATTTGTAATAAAAATCAGAAATCTGTATCTTGATATTTGAAGGCATTTGGTTTTGGTATTACTATGCAAAGTAAAGGTGGTTCCAAATGATGTAATGCTGATCCTTTAAATTCATAAGACATTGGCAGGCAAAGGCTCCTTATTTGTAAAACTGACAGTAGTACTGGCAGTTATTTCATTATTGCTTAAATCAGGTTGTGTTCTCATTTTCATTCAAAGTTATTGTAATAGTGAGATCTCCGCCCTATGGTAGCTACTATCCCATCTCGTGTTAGCAAGCACATTCTGGGTGTTGAGTAGTTTCATTTCTCAGCATTTATCTTTCAAGCATTGTTTTGTATTCACTCCGTCATATGGTCGCCCCTCACTCCGCATTGGATTGGGTAGCACATACTTGGCGTCAAGTTCCCTTTTCCAACAATTAGAATAGAGGACCCTCTGACCAATGCTCACCAACATCGGTGCCATTCCTCGCTGGTTGCTTTAACGCTTTAGTTTCTCCCTCTTAACCTTAATCTGCACCTTGTAAACCTATTGGTAAAAATATTGGAAAAAAATTCCATTTGGTATATTTCAGTGGTATCAGAGCCACGCATCCTGCCATCCTGTGAAATCAGCCTTCTATGAGTGACAGAGAACAGAGGTATTTGGCAAGAGTATACAAGAGAGGTACAGTTCAGACAGAGTTGCATCAAGCCCCAGAAGGTCACACAGCTTCAGAGATTTTGAGGGCTAATTGGGAGCCTTCACAAGAAACAGAAATGGGGGATAATGAAAGAAGTTCTGGCAACAGAGGTGAAAATGGGAAAGGTATAGACAATTCAGCCAATCTAGGTCAAGGACTCGATAAGAAGATGGATGCTTTGTTAGATATGTTTTCTCTCATGTTGGGGAGATTGGGTCCCAATACTCCACAAAACAATACAGGGCATGCCGGGGAGCACAGTGCTTCCAACCAGCACAATGGTCATGTTGCCCAGCCTTCAGGGAGCAACACTTACATTTCTGCTAGACCATTCAAACCCACGTTTTTGACACCAGCTAACCCACAGCCTGACCCCGAAGAAAATGTTTCATCTTTGGAGAGGGTGAGGATAGGCCGTACGGAGTATGACACCCTTCCTGATGAGGTCAAACTTGACATGTCTTTCAATGATTACATGGAGTATAGAAGGAAGGATAGAGGCCAAGGGAGAAATTATGATCAACGAAGAACCCCGGCACAAGGAGACTGGAATCAAGCTCTCAACAAGGTTACGCTTGCCCATTTTGATGGAAGCGATAATAATTCTGCTCGAGCTTGGTTACAAAAACTAGACAACTACTTGGCTCTTAGGCCAGTGGCTGAAGAAGAAGCGATTAGATTCGCTACGCTACACCTAGATGGGGTGGCGCATGAGTGGTGGTACCATGGCCTAGTCACCTTAGGTCATGGGTCTATCACTAGCTACGATGAGTTCACCAATAGACTCATTGAGAGGTTCGAGAAGAAGGACCCAGAAGTGCATTTTAGGGAGTTGGCACAGTTGAGATAGTATGGAACTGTTGAAGCCTACATAGCTGAGTTTCAAAGACTTTCAGTTATGGTCATTGGAATCACAGAGAGAAGATTAGTGATCCTATTCACTGAAGGATTGATGGAGCCACTCAAGGGTTGGATCAAAGCTTTTGATCCACCGTCCTTACAAGAAGCAATGAAAAAAGCTAGAAACATGGAGTGGGCTGCTCCCAAAGCAAAGTTCCATTCCAAACCAGCCTTTCACAAAGGGGATAGAGGGAAAAAGTTTCATCAAAAGCCTCACCATAAGGAGTTTAAACCACAAAAACCTCATGGCTCAAGATTGGATCCAGAGACTATCAATGAACTCCGAAGGAAGGGGTTATGTTTCCGTTGTTGGGAAAAATGGTCCCAAGATCATGTGTGCCCAAAGGGTGCTAAAATTCATCAAATTGAGTTCTATACAGCTGATGAAAGCAATTCTGATTTTTCTGATCAGCAAGTTGATTTTGAGGACAGCGATGAAGAAAATATTCCAGAAGAGTCTGAGGGTGAAAAAGAAAGTGGTGGTACATTGGCTCAACTTTCGAGCTTCCAAAAGAATGAGTCCTTTAAAGTTCGTGGGATGATCAAAGGGCATCGTATTATTGCTTTAATTGACACTGGAGCAACACATAACTTCATAGACGAAGTTGTGGTGGCAAAGAAAGGATTGTAAACAGAAGACTTTGAAGGGTTCAGAGTTATGGTTGCAGATGGGTTTCACATCTCATGCACCAAGAGGATTCCAAACATGTCAATGCAATTGGGCAATTACGAAGTCAAGGATGACTTCTACGTGGTCAATATTGGAGATACGGATGCTGTCCTTGGAATTCAATGGCTGCGATCTCTTGGAGAGATCTCTCTAAATCTGCAAACTATGGAGTTGAAGTTTCAATATGATGGAAAGAAGGTGGTGTTGAGAGGAATGTCAAATGGTGGCCCTCGGATTGTGTCATTCAAGAGGATGGCGAGGTTGATACGTCATGATCAAGTGGAGTGGGCTGCGGAGTGCATGATTCTTCCAGTTAGTCCAGCTGAAACGAAAATAGAGCATCCTCCAGATATTCAGTCTTTACTCACCAAGAAGAGTAAAGTGTTTGATGATTTACCTCCTGGACCCCCTCCTGATCGAGGTTCAGAACACATCATAGAGCTCAAGGAAGGGGCTAAACCGGTGATCACAACTCCATATCGGTATCCGAAGAGGGGCAAAAGGATGAGATTGAAGAATATCCGAGGAACTTTTGGAATGGGTTTCATGCGCCCAAGCAAAGAGCCTTGCATCACGGTGGTTGCTTGTGAAGAAGAAGAAGGATGGTACCATGCGCGTAATATTATTGGACTATCGTGCTTTGAACAAAAGCACCATCAAAAGAATAGATACCCATTCGGAGATAGGGTGAGCTCATTGATGAGCTACATGGGGCTTCGATTCTTTTTAGAAGATTGATGCAGTGGGGTTACCATCGGTCTGAATGGGGATCCGGATGTGAAAAAAGACAGCTTAGGATGTCACTATGGCCATTTTGAATTCTTAGTCATGCCATTTGGGTTGACTAGCGCTCCGGCAACCTTTCAGTCTTGCATGAACCGTGTCTTCCAGAATCAGTTACGAAGGTTTGTGCTGATATTTTTTGATGACATTCTGATCTACAGCAAGACGTGGGAGGATCACCTCAAAAGCACTTGGAGAAGTGCCCAGTATCATGGGGAATACGAGAGCTTATTGCCAAAGCTTCCAAATGTGAATTTAAGAATGGTGGAGTTCTTGTACCTTAGCCACATAATCGGTCTTTGAGAATAAAGGTGAATCCGAAAAAAATCCAAGCGATGGTGATTGGCCACCTCACGAGAGCTTGACTTTCGGTTGAAAGGTTTTCTGGGTCTTTGTGGTTTTTATCGGAGATTCGTAAAGCAGTATTCACAGAATGCTGCTCCCCTTACTGATCTCACCAAAAGGGGAGCCTTTGCTTGGTCAGAAAAGGCTCAAATTGTTTTTGATAAATTCAAGAAGATCATGAGCTCGTGCCCAGTCCTGGCTATTCCGGATTTCTCCAAGCCATTCGAGCTGCAATGTGATGCATCAGGTGAAGGAGTGGGGGCTGTCCTGATGCAAGACAAACACCCTATCGTGTTTGAGAGCAGAAAATTACGGGGTGTTGAAAGGACATACTCAATCTATGACAAAGAAATGCTTGCCATTATGCATGCATTAGCCAAGTTCAGGCAGTACTTGGTCGGGAACAAGTTCGTGGTTAAGACGGACCACAATAGCCTCAAGCATTTCATGCACCAGAAAGACCTAAATGAGAGGCAACAGAAATGGGTGAGTAAGCTTCAAGCTTACAACTTTGACATTGAATATGTCAAAGGGAAAAATAATAATAAGTAGCCGTGCCCACTCTCCGAGGGCCTCACCGCCAGCTCATTGTGTGAGCTTCGCGCGAATGGAGAGACATGTTGCTTGCGGTATGCAAAATCAGTTTGCAACCAGCATTACTGAGGGTACTTTTCATGATGAAAGGTAAAAGGTGATTGAAGGGTTGATACACTACAAGGGTAGAATATTTTTGGTGGCTGATTCTAAGCTCAGAAAGAAGATTATATTGACATTTCATGAAATTTCGCTTGCTAGTCACCAAGTATTCTTTAAGACATATAGGCAGATCCGGGAAACATTTTCTTGGAAAGGGTTGAAGAAGAGGTTCAGCGCTACATTCGGGGAATATCTGTTTGTCCAGCGAATAAAAATGAGCATACATTACCAGCCGGTTTGCTGCAACCACTTCCTATTCCCAATCAAAAATGGGAAAGCATTTCAGTGGATTTCATCACTGGGTTGCCCAAGGCCCAAGGGAAAGATTGTATTTACGTGGTAGTTGACAGATTAACCAAGTTTGCTCATTTCTTTGCCATTACCAGCACTTTTTCTGCAGCCCAAGTTGCAGATTTGTTCTTTCGAGAGGTGTTTAGGCTGCATGGGTTGCCAAAGAATATTGTAAGTGATAGGGACAGCAAGTTCCTAAGTACCTTTTGGCAGGAAGTTTTCAGAATGAGTGGTACTGTGCTCACTCCAAGCACGAGTTATCACCCCCAAACTGATGGGCAAACAGAAGTGGTGAACAAGTGGTTAGAAGGCTACTTGAGAAATTATGTGTCAGAACAACAAAAAGCTTGGGTCAAGTGGCTGCATATAGGCGAGTACTGCTACAACTCTACTTTCCACATGTCGATTAAGATGTCCCCTTTCTTGGCACTTTATGGGTATGAAGCACCCAGCTTTGCAGATTTGGTGTTTGGTGACAGCAAAGCACCTTTAGCCAAGGATTTGTTGCAGCATAGTCAAGACATAATGAGATCCTTGAAGGATAATTTGCAGATTGCACAAAATCAGCAGAAGTTGTATGCTGATCAGAGGCGGGTAGAGCGTTCTTTGAGGTTGGGGATATGGTCTATCTCCGTTTACAACCTTATAGACAGTCTACTCTCAAGAAGAGTGGAGCCGAGAAGCTCAAACCTCGCTTCTATGGGCCATTTAGGGTCATCAGAAAGGTTGGGGCAGTAGCTTATGAATTAGAGCTACCTTCAGATAGCAGAGTGCATAACGTCTTCCACGTGTCTCGCCTCAAGAAGGCACTTGGACACAATGTGGTTGGTTCTTCACAGTTGCCACCGTTGGATGAAGAAGGACGGTTGGTTCTAGTTCCTGAGGAGATGCTGATGTCGAGCGTTCCTTGAGAATAGAACTATCGGAGAATGTTTGGTAAAGTGGAAGAACACGCCTATGGAAGGATGCCACTTGGGAAAAGTGATGAGAATATTGCAGCATCTAGTTTCACGTTAGCGAGGACAAGCAATCTTGGGAAGAAGCGGGCCTTAATGTCCCATGCAAACGATGATTCATGTGACCGTTAGCCTTTTACGGAAACGAAGGCTAGTCGGAAAAGTAAAATTAGAGGGTTTCCTATTTTTGAGGAGGTCATTGCTTTCAGAGATGGTGGATTCAATGGCCCGTTCCTTACACACGGGTTTTAGGAAGGGCTTCCAGTGGTATGTTCATCTGGCATTGAGGCACTTTTGGAATTTACTATTTTTAGTAAATTCTATTTTTGGCAGCTTTCCAGATGAGTTCAGCTCGGTTGACTTCCTGCTTCAGTTTGGTCAGATGTTTGGCTCAGTATTGGCTTCAGGGCACCTTCGGAGGGATAAGCTAAGTCATTTAATTAAAAATTCACGTTTAAATATTATATTTTAACGTTGACCATGGGCCTAGATTAATGACTTAAAGATGTTTTTAAAAAGGGGTCTTTGAGGGTGGCGCCCTCATTAAAAGATTAATTTAATTATTGCCAAAGTCAAACAAGCTTATGTTGGGCGCATTCTTCAAGCATGGCATTTAATTAAAATATCATTTATTAAACCTTGAAGGAGAAAGTACGCCATTTTGAGGAGATTAGGGTTTTGGCTTGAAAGTGACTTTAGGGTTACGAGAAGTCAAATGGAAATTTATAAAAGGAAGGAGTTGAGCATCATTTCATCATCTTTGGACGACTATACTGTTATGCTGCCGGATTGGCTCTGGAATCGCTTAGAGGAATGAAGGCCTCCTAGCTCGGGCATCGCTTCGTGTTTGCAAGACAACATCAAGTGGTGATTCTTAGTCTAGTTTGTGAGTTATTGATTATTGAGCATTGTAATCTGCATTTCGAATCTTTAGATTTCTGTTTTATGCATATTAGTCAAGTTCTGGAAATTGCATTGTTTAGACAGCAGATTTGAGTTTTAATCATAAGTCCAAAAAAGACAAAAATATAGTTCTGGGTATTATTGCATTGTCTGTGTTAGCCCTAGGCGTCCATATTCTCCAAATTGCAGATTTTAATGTTGTGAATTGAAATTTTAAAGCCAAGTCGAGTTTCTCAGCTGAGCCATACCATTTAGTGACATTGGGATTCGGGCATAATTGATATGTGGGCTTTAGATCTGTTTTCAGAGTCTCATCATAGGCGTGTGCTTGGTTAAGAGTTAGTGCATTTGATTTCTAGTCAATCGGAGATTAGTGGAAGATATGAGCATTTTAGCAATTCCTTAGACTGCTGGTTTAAACATTTAATGAGCAGATTTGTAATAAAAATCAGAAATCTGTATCTTGATATTTGAAGGCATTTGGTTTTGGTATTACTATGCAAAGTAAAGGTGGTTCCAAATGATGTAATGCTGATCCTTTAAATTCATAAGACATTGGCAGGCAAAGGCTCCTTATTTGTAAAACTGACAGTAGTACTGGCAGTTATTTCATTATTGCTTAAATCAGGTTGTGTTCTCATTTTCATTCAAAGTTATTGTAATAGTGAGATCTCCGCCCTATGGTAGCTACTATCCCATCTCGGGTTAGCAAGCACATTCTGGGTGTTGAGTAGTTTCATTTCTCAGCATTTATCTTTCAAGCATTGTTTTGTATTCACTCCGTCATATGGTCGCCCCTCACTCCGCATTGGATTGGGTAGCACATACTTGGCGTCGAGTTCCTTTTCCAGCAATTAGAATAGAGGACCCTCTGACCAATGCTCACCAACATCGGTGCCATTCTGGTTAGAGTTGCTTTCTTGCACGTTTTGGTTTCCTCCTCTAACCTTAACGGGTGCACTGCTTGTAAACTGTTATTGAAAATATTGGAAAAAATGTGGCTCGGTATATTTCAAATTCACCTTCATGATTCAAAATTGTGCAAGGGATTTTCTCAAAACTTGAAAGAATATCCTGCTGAACTTCATCACTCATTTCTAATGTGGCCTGGATATCTTTGATAAGATCTTGAATAACTAATGACTTATTTGTCATAAGTTCTTCAAATTCTATGTATTTCTCTCTGTTTGGTAAGATTGAATTACTGCATAGAACTTGTAGCTTGGTTTGATCTATCTCATGCCAGATTTTTAAATCCTTTTCAAGTGAATTCAAACTTTCCTTGAAAGCTTCCAAAGTTTGATTCAACTTTATTTTGGCTATTCTGACATTTTTCAAAACTTGTAATGTTTTTTCAATCATTGGTATGCTTTGATCAATCAAGTGTGTTGCCCAAGAATCAACTGCTTTGGCCTTTTGTGCAATTTTCTCTAATTGCCTGACTGATTTATTAGGAGCAACTGTAGATATTGAATCAGTTGTTTCTGATGATCCAGTAATCCTTTGAATAACTGAAATTAGCTGATCATTGTCCTCCTTAAGCTTCTCCTTTTTGGCTAGAAGTTCATTGTAGCTTTGTGCCAAAATTGTTACTGAACTCTGAGCATCTTGCATCATGTTAGCATGAGTCTGCTTGCCTAATTCCACCCTAGTGAACCTGTAATCAGACACCTGCATCTCTTCATGTGGTTTGTCAACAAGAGGTTCTGCAATCTCAGCATATTTCATTTTATTGCTGTCAATAAACACTTGCGAGACTGTTTTTGCCTTCTTTGCAACCATTGGTTTTGATTTCTTCAATTTTTGGAAATCAAAAACATCAGGAGACACTGCTTGTTTCTTTCTTTTGGGAGCAATTGAATTTAACCATGGAGGAAGATCCAAGGTTGTCACATCAGAAATAACAACTGCAGTTTGTGTAGAAATAGACTCAGTTTGTGTTACAACAGAAATTCTAGGGGGTGCCTCAGTTTGTATAGCAACTATATTTTGTTCAGAAGACAAATTACGACTAGGATCAGCCATGAAACAATTAAAGCTTGTTACTGATGTATCAATCTCTGGGAAAGTTATTTCTGACATGGCCGGAAAGATTGGATTTGCATCAAAAATACTCTCCAAGTTATTGGGTAAGCTTCTCATGGGTGTATTCATTATTGATGAGGACTGGTGACTAGCCCCTGGAGGTAGGATAGAAGGAACAAATACTGTGGAGAAGGAATCAACATCACTGTCGATAGGGGAGATAGGAGATATTGCTGAATTAGGTATTGGAGCTTCAATGAGAGGAGTCATTTCACTCAAAATGGTAGAGGTTTCAAGAACCTCGTCTTCTTCTTGCTGATCCAAAACTTGAATCTGCATTTTCTTAACTTCTTTCCCCTTTAGTGTTTCCTTTTCCAACGGTTCCTCCACAGCTCGGCTTACCCTTAACTTAATTCTGGTACCTGAAGAGGAAGCTCCTTCTTTTGATTTGTCTCTAATTTCTGACTTTAATCCTTTAGGACCAGCCGGATCATCTTCAGCCCTGACTCTGATTTTAATAGTCTTGACACCTATGCTTTTGAGCCAAGTGTTGGTGTTTTCCAAGACTGACTGAAACCTATCAAAAATAGAGACAGATTCCTTTTGAGACCACTGGATTGCAGGAATGGGCGCATTAGCAACCTCTTGTTCTTCATATTCAGGATCTAAAACCTGCCTATCATCAATTACACCTTCTGGAATTAAGGTCAGATTCAGATCAATAATTTGCTCCACTGTGAGCCTGCAATAATCCATTCTATATATATCTTTTTCTATCCGAAGGTCTGCCCAAATGTCTTCAATGTGGTGCACATGAGTGAAGGCTCTTTTAATTTTGTCTTTCATCCTTCTATAATCAAAATCCATTCTGGCCTGAAATCTCTTCAATGTTATTTCCTGAAGTTCAGTCTCCATTGCTTTGGCTCTTGAGGAAGTCGTCAAAGAATACCTCCCAATTACCAATGGATTATGTGATGAAATACTGATTCCAGCCTTGTGTTGTGTAGCTTGACGTGCATGCACTGCCATCAACTGCCTTCCTAGCTCCATCAAAATAATCTTATCTGTCGGATACCTTGGAAGCATGTAAGGTTGGTCTTCAAAGCATCCGACTCTCATATAAGTGAAGGTAGGGAATTGAAGAAACAAGCAACCATACTCATTTACTTTATTCCAAGCCGCCTCAGATACCCTGTTGTTTACCAATGCTTTGTCAAATAAACACATAAAATAACCAAAGAAAGCATCTTGAACTCTTCTATAATGTGCCCGGCTTGGTTTTAAAGTCAGCTGATCATAATACTCCCATACAGGCACCGATGATCTGTCACCTTGAGGAGATAGGCCTGGAAAATGCCTCAATGAAGCTGCTATATAAACCAAATATGAGTTCATGTAGAAGGTAAGAGTGGTAGGGACCTGTGCAAGCTGTTCACACAAACTGTCGCTGATTATTTCACCCCAGAATATTGGGTGCTGTGCTTTTGTGATGACCACAATGAACTTATACATCCAGTTTTCAAACATATTGGAAACCTTCAACCCTGCTATTCTGCTCAGGAGAGTGATCATATCATTAATCTCTTCCTTAAAATCAGACCGATACAATTTGGGTATCTGGGTCACACAAGGTCGTGATTTGAGAAGCCACTTTTGATTGATATGTTTGATACAAGTATTCTTTTTCTGCTCATAATATTTGTGAGCACTCTTCAATGTGATTTCTGAATATGTAGTAGCATCAGGAACTCTAAAAATTATGTTGATTGTCTCAGGATCAAGTCTGATAATCACGTTGTCGTCATCGTCCTTGATGGTTCTAGATTCACTGTCAAAACGGGATGCACATGCAAGAACAAATTCAGGCTCAAGGGCAGCAACAGGAAAAGAAGATACCAGGTGAATATGACTTCTCAGCAACAACTGCATGTCGTGAGAAGTTGATTTCTCAGCTCTCCCCAAAAACTCGGACATATCAACATGCCCAATTTCTGTCCTTGATTTCGTCAATATTTGAGACCACGTGAGACGGGGAAATCTCATTCTGATACTTATCAAATTTATATTTCATCTTTTTGCTTATTGGAGAAGCTGGTTCGTCTGTCATTGAACAGGAATCTGCAAGGCTGCGGTGAAAACCCCATAAGGTAAGAACATCATCAACATCAACATGAGCGGACATGGTGAAACTCAAACCCTAGGACAATGAAACCGTCTTTAGAAAAATGGTGGAGAATGAACGGTAAAGACGAATTTGGATCTTGGTGGAATGATTGCAACCAAAAGCAACGTTTTGTCTTCTTGAAACAGCAAGACAAAAAGGTTTTTAGCTTGGATTTGGAGTTATGTCCAAAAAAGTTCAACTTTTGAGCTTTTTAAAGCATTTCGGGTTTTTCAATGACTTCAGCAATTTTACAAAAGGTAGTCGGGATTTTTTGAACGTTTGACAATTTTACAATTTTGCAATTTTTAAAATTGTAATTCTAGTTGTAAATCCCGACTTGCTTATTTTGTTCACAAAACCCGAAATATAACTCAAGATGAAATTTTACAGAGAATGGCAAAAAGGGGATTTGATGTAGGATGAATGTGAAATGTGAGAAACGGATTGGTGGATGAATGGAAATGAGATGAAATGAGAAATACAAATGACGTAAGAAAAACGCACTTTGCATATAAAGCATTTGGAAAATGGAAAACGTGCTTAAAATGAAGGCAAATAATGGAGGTATATGGAATGCAAACTAAATGAAATGATATGGGAATGAAGGGCGCGTGGTTTATGATGTGCATATGGAAAATGTGTATTCAGTGAAGGCGAGTTAAATAACAATAAAAACGCGTTTTGAAAAACAAAAACAAATAATGGCAAATGTAAATAAGTAAATAAAAGGCGAATGAGTATATATTTCAATGTATATCAGAAAAACGTGTGAAAGAAAAACGCGTTTCCAAGAAATGACATTGGAATTTAAAGCAAAATGCATAAATGTAGATCACGTTTTAAAATAAAATGATAAGTAACAGAAAACATTTATGAAGAAATAAGAAAATAAAGAACATACCTGAAAAAAAAAGTTTGCAAATGAAAATAGCGATGGTGTAACCCTAGGCGCATTCAGAAAATGAAAGAAACCTGGCTATTTAGAGAGGAAAATCCGACCTTCAAGCATCAAGATCGATAAAATCTCCTTGGAATAAGGAAGACAAACGAAAAAGCATTCAAACAGCTCGAATCAAATTGGCGTCGGACTTTCTGGAGTTTTTTGCAACATAAAATGTCATTTAAAACTGAAATCGGGCTTTTAAGAAACCAACGCAAGTTCTTTTTGCAAAATCGGGCTTTTTAAGATCACTTAGCAATTTCATTTAAAACAAATTCGGACCTTTTTGAAACTTTTGCAAGTGATTTTGCAAAATCGGGGTTTTTGACTCATAACAATTTTACTTTTGTCAAAAATGAGCATTCGTAACAAATTCGGACTTTTTGACTCACTTAAGCAATTTCGGAATTCTTAAGAGCTTTAGCAATTTTGCCTTTTAAGCCAAAATTTCCCTACTTGCTGAGTTGCTCCAAAAACCCGATTTTGACCAAAAAGACAAGGAAAAAGACTCAGAAATTGACAAAAACGGAAAAGAAAGAGAGAAAAAGAGTAGCCCAAAGATTTATAAACCTAAAACTGAGATTTTCCACTCTTTGCACCTCGTAATGCGTGCCTTAGAGAAGAAAATCTTCAAATTTTATGAAATTTTTGAGTGGTTATCCAAATTTTAAAACGAGTCAAAAATTCGGGATAACACAAATGAGGGGGAGTCCCCTTTATATAGCTGGCCAATCTCAATGGACGGTCCAGATTAAATTACAATGGACGGCTTAGATTGAGCCACATCAGCCCTAGACTGGATTCTGCCCTAAAAACCTCTAGAAGGTGGAGTGGTGCAATTAATGAGCACAAAAATGGCAGATTCCTCCTTTGACCACTATGGGAAATTAATGCCCACTATCCTTCCAGAAGATTCTCGTCTAGGATCCTGTTCCCATTGCTCTTCTCTCTGATTGCGAAAGCAACAAACCGGGCCAGCACTGCATCAACTTTTTGCTCAGAAATAGCTGGGGTAAGATTAAGCTGGTACTCGAGGATGGCAATTGTTTGCTCTTGCCGAATACAAGATTTTCTCCAAGCCTCGATGGATTCCTGCGTGTTCTGAATAATAGCGGAGAACGTGGAGATATTCTCAAAGTCCACCTGGGCAAATACTCTCATCTCAGAGAGGAATGGTTGCAATCTACCCTTCAATCCATCCACTGTCACCTCCTTGGGAGTTAACCGTTTTGTGAACAATGCCTCCAACGTATTGAAGATGCCCTCCTGGATGTTTCCCATGGCCTTCCTGATCTTGACTGACTCTATCCTTGCTATGTCAAAGAGTCCTCGACCGGTGAATGCTGCGGAATACCAGCTTGGAAAATCATATCTGTCTCCAACCTGAATTACCCCTCCTTCAATCAAAGTCTGCACTGGCATATGCATCAGAGTAGCTAGGCGTGGAATAGTTTTATCCTGAAATATGTGAGTATCACTCCATGCCTGTTCAATGTTTTCCAAACGAGAGAGGATGCTGGAAGCATGTTGGAAAGAGGAGACAAGATCCTCAATGAATTTCTCAGCCTCGGCACGAACACCGCCGATCCACTTGTCTCCCTCCTAAATTGCCTTCTTCATCTCCTCGAGCCCACTAATTGATTCCCATGGAAAATCAACTGGAAGTTCCACCATTGGGTTCTCCTGAGCACATGGACGTGCTAGATATTGCACATACCCAACTAACGCCTTATGCTTTCTTTTCACCCTCTTGTATTTTTCTCCCTTTCGAAGCAGTCTACCTTTCAGTGCCTGGAAGGAGTTTTCAGCGTCCTCGATCACTTGTGTTGCATTAGGGCGACCCAGTTCAACTGTAGTGATCGTGTAATTTTTAGGCATTGCTTCATCGAGATCACATTCTTCCCTCAGAACCGCAACATGAAGAGTGCGAGAACCGGACTCATCTATTTCCATCCTGGAGTACTTTTTGGCTCTCTTCCTCTTAGGTGACCCGCTTATTCTATTTAGGAGCTCTTCCATCTTTATTGTTGGATCGGTGTCATCCTCTTGATCTCTTCTTATTCACCTGTGAGCCAACTTGGAACATTTTGTTGAGCGCTACAGACGACAAGTGGCTGCTCTTCCGTTGCTTCTACTTCATGAACTTCCTCTTCAACAACATTCGGTTGAGGCTCATTCATTTCCATGTGCTGACTATCCTCCTCAAGATCCTGAACTTCAAGCTCCGTAATGTCCTCATCTTCAAAGGCTGCCTTGATTGCACGATCCAGGCGAGTGTCTATTTCTGTTTCCTCACCTTCATCCGACTGGTTGACACTCCTAGGAGCATTAGCGCTCTGACTATTAGGCTCCCTAGGCAATGGCTGGTTGACTTCTTCCATTTCTTGCTCCTCATTCACTCTAACCCTCTGACTTGCAAAGATTGAAACTTTTTGTATGCTGGAAGAGTGAGCCAATAGTTGTGTAGGCGATGCTTCCTCCGTCCTTTGAGGCTCAGACTGAACTGGTTACTCCTCCTGGGGCTCTGTAGTTTGGGCGGCCTATTTTCTCTTCTTTATTGATATCGGTGGCCTTTGATCGTCCATGAGGTTGTATGTGAGGGCAATTGATTTTCTCTTAAGCCTGTGAACATGTCCATCCACCCAGCTCCTTGTGAATGTTAAGACAGGCATAGACAAAGTGTCCAAGTCCGTGATCTCCGGCTCCGCCCAATCAGGTGGTGGGATTGGCGTGTCCTTTATTGACTCATAATCTGGGTGAATAATGCTGGCATCCTCATCCACCTGGTCTACTTGGAAAACCTCGCATTCTCTGATCAATTTCAGAGGTAATCTGGAGAACATCTTCCTTCTGATCTCAGCCTCATCTTCTGCATTCGCCCAAAAATCTTCTACATGAGCCTTGTGCCGATATTCTTCACCCTATATCATTCCAATTTTTCTGTGAGGATCAAAGTCCTGTCGACTGGTGTGGAGAGTGAGGTGGTAGAATTGTAATTCCTCTTCTGCTTCCTTGGCTGCCTGTAAAGATGGGCACTCCTCAAGTGAATTTCCCATAACAATAGGGAGGTGCACTCCTCCTTTCTTCTTTTTCCTTATGATTTTGTCGTAGGCCATGAGTTGCCTAGACACTTCAAGCATCACCATCCTATCTGTGGGGTATCTTGGCAGTTGGTAGGCATATGAATGGAACCCCGACAGCCTTATGTAAGTGAACTGCGGGAATTGGATAAACCAGTACCCATACTCTTCAATCAACTTTTGTGCATCCTTGGATATTCTTTGCTGTGTTCTCCGTTGAAGAGTCCTAGTGATGTGCATAGTGAAAGCATCTTTTACTCTCTTGAAGCTGGAGGTATCAGTCAGGTGCAACTGCCTGTAAGCTTCATGGATTTTAAATTTACCAGAACCACATCCAATTGGCTCCTGGTATGTCAATCCTTTATACTTCGTCATCCGAGCTAGCATATAGATGGCATACAAGCTCATATAAAATGTCTTTGTTCTCCTCAGGCTTCTGAATTGCTCATCTATGTTGTCGCTGATCATCCTTGCCCAATCTACATACTCTTTTCCTTCCAGCACCACGCTGATGTAGAAGAACATCAAAGGCTCAAAAGCGTATGCCTGTGAGCTGCCATTCACCTGGCTAAGCATCATGATTAAGTCACAATACTCCTGTTTCAACTCCTCTGAAATAATCTGCTTTGGCAACTTGGTGCTAGGAGGCTTTGGTTTCCTCATCCACGATACATTAATTCTCTTTGCACACCTATCGAAAGATGAGGCATACATTTTATCAGCCCTTTCTTTAGATTTGTACAACATTCTCTCCATAGCACGAATCCCGAACGCCTCTCCAATAGCTTCAGGTGTGAAGTTAGCCGACAACTTGCCTTCTGAAGAAACAATTGTTCGGTGGTCCGGCCTATAATAGTTTGCACATTCCATTATCAACTCATGACATCGAATTGCTGGTGGAAAACTAGCAGCTGCATACAATCCACTCCTCACAATGTTGTGCGATGTCACTGACGGAGGACGACCACCCTGCCTGTATATTCTCCTTTTGAATGCCTCGAGGTTGAATGAACCAAGGTTGGTATCAGTCAAACCTCCTAGCTTTGACATGAACTTCGACTCAGGAAGAAAAGATTTCTTCAGCTGCTTGATGATGGCCTGCCTGGAGGCATTTTCTTTGCCTACTTCAGTATTTCCAGCTTTTCCTGTAGCCTTGCTTGTTCCGGCAGCATCTCCTCTTCAAACTTCAGCCATCTGCAAAACAAAACTCAAGCATTATAATTCCAGCTTAGAAAATAAAATCACTATGAGATGGCTGCAAATATGGAGTTAGCTTCAAAAATGAAAGCTCTTTAGCATTAAACCACCAACTCCAAACCTCGAGATTTCTGACTCCGAAATTCAAACTTAGAGCTTCAACAACTTTCAATAATATCACCTTTGGCACTTAGAAAAATTCAACTCAACTCACTTCAGAATTTTCTCCTTCTCAACACTCACTCACTTCAACTTCAACACTCTCACAATTCACACTTGAACACTCTCACAATCTCAACTTCAACACTTAGAAAAATAATTTACTCAGCTCAGAAATTTCTCACTCACTCAGTAGCCACTTTCAGCTTCAGCACTGTCACAATCTCAACTCTACAACTTCTGAAGGAAAATGAATAGCTTTAGAGTTTATATAATTGAAAGAAGGTGCCCAATTTAGCAGTTGCTCTTAATTCACTCCCCCACTACTTAGAAATTTTCTAATTCAGGAGAGATGACTGGCGAGTTGTCACACAAATTATGCGTAGTCGTCATAGAGTTGTCATAAAATTTACTATTGTTGGAGATTCCTTCCTCATTCGAAATTTGAAATTTCCCTCCTTGACTGCATGTTACTTTCAGTTGACTAAAACATTTTTGAGAAATTTATTAAAATTACTCCAGCATAAAAATTCATCTTTGCCTTAGGAAGATTTTATTCCATTAGAGAAATTTTATTCATTTCATTCGTCAACGCCTTAGAAAAATTTATATTTCTCCCGGAGAAACTTCATGAATTGTGAGCTCCAACATTTTAAAATCACAAGGAAAAATTATTTTCCCCTCAAAACATTTTTCAAAACCTCCCTAAAAAACTTCCCCCTCAGAAAATATTTCTCAACTTAAAAAATCATGTGTCAACACAAAGGGAGACATTTAATTTTTTTTTCACCCTTGAAAATATTTTTTTATTAATGTTTTCCTTTATTTCAGCCTTGGGCGGACTTTGCTAGGCCAATTCTCATTTACCACACCTTAGGAATATTCCTATCTATCTTCTTCAATTTGGGCGCATATATCACCTTACACTTCCAATTTCCCTCACTTAGAAATTTTTTCAATTGATTCATCATGTTAGGCGCCTCTAGAGGGTGGTACTTCAAGTTGAAGGAGCATCTACTATGCCAAGCGTTCAATTTTTCCATGGTGGGTGCATTTCACAATATGAACTTCAAGTTCCAATGTCTTAGAAACATTTCTTGTCCACTCTCAAAGCCAAGGCGCATATGAGGGGGTAAGCTTTTAGTTTTGATGCCTTAGAAATTTTCAACAACTTCTTCTTACTTTAGGCACATATAAGGGGTTAAGCTTTTAATTTCTCATACTTAGAATATTCCACTACCTACCTTCTTCAAGCTAGGCGCATTCAACACAATAGACTTCAAGTTTCACACCCTTAGAAAATTTCACCTCCACCTCCAAGTTTGGATGCATTTAGCATAGTGGGCTTTCAATTTGCTTGCCTTAGAAAATTTTTCTTACCTCAACTTCTTGGGCGCATATGACCTCGTTTACTTTAATTTTTCATACTTAGAAAATTTCATGGCATCTCCTTCCAAAGGCGCATATAGGGGTCTCTACTTTCAATTTTCAAAACTTAGAATATTTTCTTGCCTCCTTAACCTCTTGGGCGCATATGACCCTTCAAGCTTTTAGTTTCCAATACTTAGAAAATTTTTAAACTTTTCCCTGCAAGTCAAGGCGCATATGGCCCTCTATACTTTGAGTTTACTTTCCTTAGGAAATTTTCAACACTTCATCAAGTTAAGGCGCATATAAGGAGGAAAGCTTCAAGTTTAAATGCCTTGACATTTTCCTACCCCTCCTCAAGATCAAGGCGCATACAGGGGTCCAAGCTTCAAGTTTCAAGAACTTAACCAATTTTCCAAGCATCACCTTCCTCAAGGGCGCATTCAAGCCCTCATACTTAGAGTTTACTTGCCTTAGGAAATTTTCAACACTTCATCAAGTTAAGGCGCATATAAGGGGGCAAGCTTCCAATTTGTTTGCCTCAGAAAGTTTTCCATGCATTCCCATGTCAAGGCACATTTGGGGTAGGGAGCTTCAAATTTGCAACACTTAGTAAAATTTCAAGTATCTTTCTCTCCAAGGACGCATTTGACATGGCTAGCTTCCATTTTCTAGTACTTAGAATCTTTTCATGGTCTTCCAACCTTCGAAGGGCGCATTTCCATGGGTGAGCTTCTAGTTTCATGCCTTAGTACAATTTCCCACACTTCTTCAAGTTAAGGCGCTTCTTAGAGGGTGTGCTTCAAATTTGCAAGACTTAGTAAAATTTCCAGTCATCTCTCAAGCTAGGGCGCATTTCACCATGTCTACTTCCAATTTTTCAGACTTAAACAAATCTTGAGCTCTCCCAGGTTGCTAAGGCGGATTTGAGGAGGGCTACTTCAATTTCATCAAACTTAGATGAATTTTCCAACTTTTGTCAGACTTAGGGTGAATTATTCATGATGCCCTTAGCTTGCCCTAGCTTTCTATTTTTAGAAAGTCTTGCAATTTTTTCATTTCAAGCTGATTTCTAGCTCCGAAGGGCTTTATTTTAGTTTTGTCCTGATCCTCGTGACATGGCTGAGCTACTGGTGCCTGATGCCTGCATGCCTCTGCTATTTTTAGTAACCTGCTAAAAATAGTAATTGCTCAGAATGAGCTCAAATTTTGTGTGCCGATTTCCTGAAGGATGTTGATCATGACTGGATGCTGCTTCTATGTGACCCTCGTGCTTTGCCTTGCATTTTAGGAAACCCTAATTCCTCTGTATGGACCTGCTAAAAATAGTAAGTGCTTGATATTTGAACCTCTGCAACTCTGTTTGATCTGAAATTCGCTCCATGGGGTCCTCGTCACTTGCTTGACCTGCTCACACTGGTGCCTCGTGCTGACCTGCTATTTATAGCCCTGTTTGAGAAGTGCCTTACTATAAATAGTAAGTGCTTAGATCGCCTTCAAATTTTACCAGCGGGTTCTTTGATAGATACTGATTGTGATGGGATACCTTGATTGTTTGAAATTCTGGCGTTTGACCCCTCAGTTTGGGTCTTGAAGCTGGAAACCCTAATCTGACTTGCATGTTGCTCAAATGGTCTCCGTTGACCCCGTTCTTGTTGCATGTCGCTATGTTTGTGATGTTGAAGTGTTGGGCAATGCCGGAGTGATCCTGCTAAAAATAGTAAGTATCTGAAAAAGTGATCAATTAGTCGTCGGATGAGTTTGCATGTCACATGCCCGAGAGATCTCAAAAAACCCAGAAAAACCTAAAAAATGATCAACATGCGAGCACTGGCAAAAATAGCAAGTTTCTGAAAAGTGATCAACTTTGCTTGCATGTTACCTTGTTGCGTAGCTCTCGGAAAACCCTAGAAAGATTATGTCGACATGCGTTGAGAAACTTGCATGCAAACCCTAAAAATGGCCTCTGAAGGCAGAACTCCTAAAAATAGTAAGTTGTTCGTTTTAGCTCAAATTTGGCAAGCAGGTAGCTCACAACGTTCTATGTGCAATGCAGTCGTCAAAATTTGAAAATCCCAAGAAAATAGGCCCGAAATTGGTACTTACTAAAAATAGCAAGTTGTCAGAATTCAGTGAAAATTCAGTGGGAGCCTGCTCGAAGCATCTTAATAGCAGTGCTAAGCTCAGAATTTGATTAGCCAATTCAATTTAACCTCAAAGTTATCTGAAAATTGTAAACCCTAATTCATCAGAAAACCCTCCAGACTTAGCCAAAATTCAAATCTAGGTCAAATGGTAAGTACATGACTAGATAGAAGAACCGACAGAGAGAGACAGACTGAAAACCAACACCAAAAGACCCGAATGGAGCAAAAATTAGGGGGTCCCCATTTTGAATGGGGTGATGTGTGAAAAGGTCACAACAGGAGGGAAGCTCTCAGGAGAGAGGTTCCTCAAGCTGTCATCTAGGACAATCTAACTGTCAACCCAGAGGTTGATCGTCTTCTTGATAGACTATTGAGATTGATTGCACGTCGCTACATCATACTGCAAGATCTTCGGGCTGAGAAAGAGAAGGAACAACGAAGGCAATAGATATTGCAATGGTACAAAGAAAGAAACAAAAGGGAAGAAGAAGAGCATGACATTGACCGATGACATACATCAAGGAATAAATGCCCTTAACCTTAAATAAAACCAGGAAATTAATAAAAAGTGGTCAAGAATCAATTGACCAGAAAATAAGATCCTTGAGAATAAGAGAACAAAGAGAACTATGATGACAATTAAGGGGTGAAGTTGAAGAAGGTGAAGGGTTTCTGAGGGAAAGCTCGAGCCCACCTAGTAGCAAAAGCCGAAGTGTGAGAAGAAGACATAGTCGAGAGAGAAAGAGAATTGTTAGGACAAGAGAATGCATGAAGGGAGAGTGGGTAGAGATAGCTTGACATTTACCACCTCCCAACGAAACGTACACCGATCACGCCAACCAAAATAGAGAACCATCTATACCATTAGTGTCAAATGAAGACGAAAGTGAAGAAGAGAACATTGCTAGAGAACCGTATACACCATCACCGACAGATGAAGAAGCATCGTTGAGTGAAAAAGAAGGTTCATCATCGAGCAAAAGGGAAGGCAAGGAGGGAACCGCCAACCCAACCGACCAAGAATAATCTGTACCAAGAAAACCGGTTGGAGGGAAGGGCCAAACAAAACCTATCGACGTGTTGACAAAGACCATACACCATATTGAAAACTGGACATTGACGAGATAAGTGAACATTGGAAAATTGGAGCCGAAAACACCAGGAGAAAGGGAGCATCGAAGGGACCTTGAAGGCAACTTGAGTGTGATGAATGTTGAAGAGGGACGAGTAGAGGATTGTGGCGTGTCCAAGAGTGCAAGGAACGCACCAAAATGTATGAATCAACATTCTCCAAACAAGTTATTGTCACAAAAGGTGCAATAGAGAGGTAAGATGGTGACTCCCCTAGCAAGTTCGAATGTGGAGCGGAAAAAACTGTCGAAGTTCACTGTGAATGGGTCGGAGGACCCTATAAGGCATTGCAAAACTTGTGAGACAATTTGGGTAGCGAACGGTCAGGACGACATGACATATTGGTTGAGGGTATTTCTAGCAACCCTTAGAAGAATAGCTTTGAAGGGTATTTCTAGCAACCCTTAGAGGAATAGCCATTGATTGGTATACTGAATTGGAAGTGGCTCATAAGAACACAAGGGAAGCATTGAGAAGAGTGTTCTAGGAAGTATTCAAACTCTTGAGAGATGACGACAAAATCATAGCAGATATATACAACACAAAACAAGGAAAGCATGAAAACAAACGAGCCTACAATCGTGGACTTAAAGAACTATTAGTCAAGTTGGAAATCCAGACAACCAACTGATTGAAAGTATATACACATATAGATAGGTACGTATAATGCATCTATGATCCTAGTGCAATTTGTACACTAATGCAAGCAGGTGCAAATAGTAGTAAACATGCCATACCATTTTTCAAATCACAAATTGCTTCTGGTTCATAGAATTTAAAATCAATTCCTAATCAGAGTTTATTCTTTCAGAGTTACATTTAGAAAACCGTTCTAAAATATGAAGAATAGAACTAATTACCACTTCCTATCCTAGTACATTCAGAAGATATGATTTCAGACTTTTATTTAGAAACTCGTCCAAAAGACTGAAAGAAGAATAGCATGCATATTTAAATTCAAATTTGTATTTAGAATTTCTAGAATATGAAGAAGAATAGCATGCGTGGTATATGCTTTTCCCAAAAGTTGCTGAACTCGGGTATTTTTTACAACACTTCCAGCACTTCAAATTAGCTTGGCAAAATTCTCTTTCCAATTTTTGCCTTTCTCACACAGAAATTCCTCTGCAATTTCACTAAACTTCATTTACTATTCTCTCTAAACTCTCACTCAGAATTGTGTAATTCAATTGGTAAAGATATAGCTGAATAGAGGAATAAATACTCAGAAGAAACAATGGTGAAGATTTGGTAATTCACAGCTCTAGGAAATTATAAATCACTCTCAGAAATATAGAAATATCATAGCTAAGATAAAACCTCTTACTCACAGCAAAAGAAGATCACTCAGAAAATACTTAGAAACTCTAAAAATGAGAGCAAAATCGAATTCCAAACTATGTGAAGTAGAATGAGTTGAGCGGCTTTTATATAAGCTTCAACCAATTCCAGTGTCAACCAATTCCCTCTTCTATAGGCGTCCAAGCTGCCAGCAGGGTTTTTGAATGATTCAAACCTGAAATGTGGCAACCCTAGAGAAGATTTGACCTCTTTTTTTGTGACAACAAATGAAGAATGGTTCAATTTGCACATGATAAAATCCCTAAATTTGACACCTACAGGAAATGGCGTGATTCAATAGGTATAGATAAATGATGATAAATGCAGAGAAAAAGTCCCTTGTTCCATAGCGTCCACACTTCCTACTTCCTAGGCTGCAGTCGACACCATTCAAGCAGCTCTTCATTGCTGGTCTTGGTTGCGCGCTTCTACAGGCGTGTTTCATTTTCACGGGGAAATCCTCATTTCCCTTTTATTTTCTTTTCCTATAGTTTCCTTTGAAATGAAATATTTTAAGCATGGCGTGATTTGCCAAGGTCATTCGATTCATTTAAAAGACATAATATTTTATTTCATGGAGTAAATCGATTTCCATAGTTTCAAGGAAATATTTATTCTTGACAAAATAACGTCTCTTTTCCAAATTTCGATTTCCACTTTATATTTTATAATATTCAAATAAAGTGCCATTTGAAACTTTATCGATTTACAATACTTTATTACAAAAAGTATTATATATTTATATATATTTAATTTATTATATTTAATATATATATGATATAGTTTTACTTTACATTATTATATATTTATGTATATATATTTAAATTTAATAATTTAAATAAACTTATATACATATATATATATTTTGTAAAAACTATATTATATATATTTTATATAATATTATATATATATATATACACACACATACATATTTAATTGCTAAATACGTATACTGCGAGCCAGTCAGCATACTTTCATTATACGTACCTATGTATATGTGTATATACTGGATATGTTTGAACATGGGATGCAATATGTTTGTATTTACTCTGCAATAGGAGTTGGGTGTTTATCATAAGTATTATTTACTATGTATGATTGAACATGGAAGTCACATATGATACACTTAGCTAAGTTATTTATTTAACTAGGAAAGCTTGTGTTTACTCCTAGGGGAGGTCATCCAGTATGGGAGAGGGTTTAATATACTTATATGTAAGTAGATTGTTTGAAGGTAGGTTATCTGGGATGACAGACTATCCCTTGAAGGATATACCTAGCTTGTGTAATTACTTAGTAGATTAGTATGTTGTAGGTTAGTCTGGGATGACGAACTATCCATTGAAGGACAATACCTATGCCTAGCTGAAGATAGCCTTAAGTCAAATCGGCCCTAAATAGTGTATGTGACAAATGACCCTCAGTAGAACATAGTGAATGAAACACTTTGATCAATGTAGTGCAATGTACGACATCCACTTAGACTGTGTGATGCTTGAGACTACATTGTCAGTTCACCGTGATCCCGTATTACATGCTAGTTCGAGATTGTGGGATTACAAGGTTCTAGTTATGTAGTTGGTTGTCCTTAGCGGTTACTTTACCAATCTCTTCGTCGAAGGGAAGGGCCATCTATCGAATGATAGATGTGCAGGGGACCGCATTATGAGTCCGTGGTTGGTGTTAAAACGCCTGACTGATGCTTTTCCTCCATAGTAGGCGATAGATAAACCAAGATTTGAAAGTGAAGATCTTGGACCGTTTTACAGCTGTTAGTTGTAAAGCTCATTGGAGCTATGTATGTAAAGGTATATATTCTTGTTACGTGTATTTTTGAAATTAATTTAATGAAGTGAAATATTTATTGTAATATGAAATGGCATCTTGGTTGTATAATTTCAATAAAAGAAAGAAAAAAATTATTGCAATGACTTGTTAGCACGTTTATTTACTCGTATGATGTAAATTTAGAAATTTTTACTGCATTGAAGGGTTGGCACGGTACATGTGGTATTAGAGCTACCAGGTTTTGCACTTAAACCTATTAGCTCATTACGCAATAATGCGAAAGCCTTATCAGAAGATAAAGGTTGAAAAGTTCTTGTGCCACAACGACAAGAGAAAAGAACTTAGTGAAGTGAAAAGGAAGATGAGAATTTTTGGGAATTTGAGTAATTGGGACTAGTTAAGATTTGTCCCTGGAGTAGGAACTCCTAAACTAACAACTTTCGATATTACTTGGGATTGTGTAAGATTATGCAATCAGGATATGTAGGAAGGTTTGGAAGAATAATCAAATATATACCTTTATCCTATAGAATAGTTATATGACTCTAAGGGGATGAAAGAAATGAGATAGCCCCTTTCATAGTAGCAAACTATAGTTGTAAAGAGTCGGGAATTTTTGGATTTAGAGAAAATCTACAAATCTATGTGTATGCAATGTTGGCATAAATTAGATCGAAGTAGAAAGTCAACGAAGGAGGTATCCACAAGGGTTGGAGAACTCTTGACATAAACCTAATTCTTGTGTAAAGATAGGATCTTGCAAGAAAAGAATTAGTACCTTGGAAAAGAGGTAAGACTGGAATGGTTAGAATGAAGTAATCAACAAAGTGGACAAGGTTCCACCAACTGAAATCAATGAGATTTTTGGAGTTTTGATTAAGATGTGAAAAAGAGACCAAACAACTTTGGTATCTCTAAAGGATAAAAGAATGGGATTTCAAGCATTGGAATTAAGTCACTTGAAAAGGTGAAAAACCTAAAGTGGTAAGTCAGGTCGGTCTGACCAAAGGTTTGGATGGAACATAGATTGGTTGGAGTATAAGTTGAACTCACCAACATGTTTGTGAAAGTCAACATTTGTTTAGAGATTCCAAAAGGAAATGGAACACAATAAGCACTATGTGTCAGACCAATAGAAGTTGCAAGGGAATCAACCCTCGAAGTAGAAGGTACTTCAACCAACGAGGTTTTGTAAGTACGAATATTCCTCTACCAAAAAGGGATATTGGAAAGAGAGTGGGAATAATAGTGTCTCTTAAGTTGCTGATTATTCATTAGATCTCCTATTGGATGATCCAAATATTGGAAAACAACGATGAATCTAACCTTGGGAAAAGTATATTCAAGGTATGCCATTAAGGCAAGGAAAGGTGATGGAAAGCCAACAACAAGGAATGACAAACCCTTTCAAAAGAAGCAAGTGTTTGCTAGGAGTTCAACTTGAGTAGATCGAAAGTTGTGGAAACACTAAGGGGGGAAGGAAGAGAGTGGATTGACTTGAGTTAAGTACCCCATCCAACGAAAAACATGGGTATGCTATCAATTTGGAAGAACTACTGACTTCTTCGCAATTAAGTCATACATTTAATAACCACAAGGAAAAAGGTATTGGGATTCTCAGAGAAAGATAATTGGAAAGGTCAAGGATTATGACCTATTATTATCCCATACCTTATAATTATTTGATTGGAAAATCAAAAGGATAATATCATTGGTGCCTTGGAAAAGGATAGGCGGATGATTTGATCATGATAGGAAGGATCATTGCCTATGGGATTGGCAAGGGAGGATCTAAGACACTCATGATTGGAGGAAAGTGTCTCTACACTCCTATATACCTTATATGGGGGAATTAGATAACGATGTTATTTCTATACATAAGTAGTAATACTACATATTATGAAATATATCCATGTAGTAAAGCGACTTGACACTGTAGCTTACTGTGCTAAGAGACCTAAGGATGAAAAGGTTTAGCCATAAGCCATATAGATGGAATGGAAAATAAGGTAGGATATGATGCTATGCAAATGCATCAATTATCTTTACTTGATTAATCACTTGATCACTACCTTACACTTGAATGAAACCCTAGGTTTGGAATAACCTAATTGGGACAAGAAGTTCATTTGAATAAAGAGAGAGATCTTAGGATAAGACTTAACCTATTGAGTTGGGTTATGTACTAGACTACTCATTATCACTTTTAAGTTGGGAACAACTTACTTGATTGAGTTGTACATTTGGTCTTGATTGGAACATATAGGGGTTGAGAAACCTATAAGATCGGACTAGTCAATGATTGAGGACTCTATCCTAAGAATTGGAAGGGAATATTGAGTTTGAGGTTCGCCCATGAGAATGTGTAAATTATTTGAGCTTATGAAATTCTAAATGGATGGAAACATAGGCGGGATACCTAGTGAGTTAAAGAAGCTACCTTACACTCTAAAAAGGAAGTCATAGTATTGACAAGACTCTACATTGATTGACTCTTATAGTAAAAAAGGATACACTCTCAAAGGGAAGCATTTATTGTTATGTCGGAACATCATAGCATTTTCATTTAGTGTGAAATGTTGGGAATTTTACTGAGTAGAACACCGGAGTTGTTACTTGTGCTCGAAAAGGATATATCGAAGTTGGGACTCTCCTATATGATTAAGAGAATCAATGGAACCAACAAGGAACGTTCATGTTTGGAAATTGGGTATACAAGTAAATTTGATATCTTCTTGGGACCAACACGATTGAATGAGGATTAATACTCAAAATTAGTACCAATTTTATCGGGAAAATTAGATTGAGTTAAAAGATGGATTACATCTTTAAAAATAATCTGAGGACAAAAGAAATCCACGGTATGGATGTCCTAAGATAAATGTGATTTATCTTTGCAAAACTTATAACCATTATTACATGGGAATTAAAAGGTAGCGTGAGATCAAAATAGGTTTTCATTTAGTCAAGGAATAGACTATTATAAAAGAACCTATATACCCAAAATTTTGGAAGAATTTAGTAATGAAACGAGGGAATTAATGTCAAAGTTAGGACATCGGAACGACAAAGGGAATTGTCGGATGAGAAACCATTTTAATTTGAGAAAAGATAGAGTAAGAGGCTGCATGGAATGTGGCAAGATATTGTCTAGTATGCCAAGAAATGAAGACCGGATGTCATCATCAGTAGGACATGTATACTTGTAACTTTTCACACATCGCCCCATTCAAGATGGGGACCCCTAATGTTTGCTCCATTCTGGTCTTTTGGCTTTGGTTTTGTCTCTCTCCCTCTCTTTCTGCTGTCTACCTTTTCGGGGACGTTCCCGCCTGTGAGCCTAAACGTGAAATTTGGCCAAGTCTGTAGAATTAGGGTTTGTACTTTTCTGGTCAATCCAAAATCACAAATGAAGTGAATAAATTGAAAATTGAGACTAACGTTGCTGTTAGTATGCTTCCAGTAGACTCTCAGTTGAATTTCATCAGATTCTGACTACTTACTATTTTTAGTAAGTGTCCCATTCCGAACATTCCTTCAGCATTCTTGAAGTTTTAATAGTCACACTGCATTCAGAACATGTCAAGCTACTCATGGGCAAAATTTGAGCTGAAACAGACAACTTACTATTTTTAGAAGTTCAGCTTCTGGAGCAAATTTTAGGGCTTATACACAGAGTTTTTCAGTGCATGTCTGGAGATTCCTTCTAGGTTTTCAGAGATCTTCGCAAGGGTGTAACATGCAAAGTGAGATAACGACTTTCAAAGTTCATCATTCGGAGGTTATTTTT
>VDFB02118171.1:0-31823 GCA_007258455.2 Sequoia sempervirens | reverse complement strand
AACCTCTAATTTTTTCGTCTTTTTCACATATCTGTATGCAATTTAGTTTAAGTTCACTGGTTATACACTATGCATGTTCTTGATTAATCAATTTAGTAGTGAAAACTTCGTTTTCCCTTGATATTGCATTAAATCAAAGCCTTTGTTTAAAGCATTCAAGTGAATGAGCTATCAAATCAAGTTGTGTGAATTAAAGTGTTGAGAGGTTATTTGTGAGTTAGGTTGCAATTAGTTTTCCAATAAAGTGCATCAATAGGTTTCATTACAGTTTAAGCTTTTCTTTCAGTACTTCTATCCCTTTTCCAACAATTTACCAGTTATTAATTTGAGAATCATATAGGAAGCCGACCTAGAATCCGAAGGTTCAATCTTGTTATAGGTCACCCACAACCTGAGTTTGATCCAATGTTTCAACAGATTCCTAAATTTAGTTATTCAAGCATTCAGGTGCAATCTATTTGAAAACAATTCCATTTGAAGGTCTAACTAGAGCTTTAAGCTAGAATTTTTAAGGAAATTTTGAAGTAGACGCTGAAAGTGTCTAGTTAAGGCTCTTCATTTGAAGGTTCTTTGAATGAAGGTGCCTTCAATAAAAGTTTTCCCTTCATTCAAAGGTACCTTCAAATGAAGGTCCTTTTGGGAAACCAAAATAATATTAAATATTCATGAGAAAGGACTCTTAAACAAATGTTCGCCATAAAATAATATTTAAAAAAATTACCTGCCAACCTTCAAACAAAGGCTATTTTTATTCAAATTTTAGAAATTAAATGTTTATGCAAGTTCAATATGTATATTAGGTCAATTTTGGTGTTGTATATAAAAAATAAAGAGGTGGAGGTGTAGTTGCACTTTTTTTTTTTTAAATCTAAAAAAGAAAACTTGTGCGTTGGATTTGTGGGAGTTACCAAATGGTATTAAAAATCATTTATTGATTTTTCCATATTGGAAACCCCTCATTCCATGGAGGTGATCATGACTTTTCTAATTGGAGGGAAAAAATTAGATTTTTTATTTTTGGAAGGGGTTTTGTTGCATATTTTGGGCATTCATTGGTGGGTGCAGGTTTGGGGAAAGGGAGAGTTGGGTGTGGTATTATCCAAGATTATTTTGAAGTATTTTTGTTGTAGGTTGATAAGATGAAGGAAACCATTAGATATTGAAGGCTCCATGGTTGGAGATTGAAGGTTCTAGGTGATTTTTTACAGGAGGAAGGAGAAAATTTGGAGGTACTCATGAAGCACATAAATTGTTTTTGTTATGGTAGCTTGTTTTTATGTTATTTTCAGATTATGTAAAGGGAATATGGTGCTTCCCTTCAGTCATTTGTTTATTGAAAAACTTTATTGTAATTAGATTTCCATATTGTGTAGACTTTGTGTTGCAAGTTTCAAAATAAATTCATGAAATCTTGTTGCAGACTAATAAAAGAGGGGATCTTAACAACCCTCTTTTCTAAAAAAATCACACACAAACAACAAAAATAACACAAGAAAAATCTATAAACAAACCTTCATGAATTTATTTTTAACTTGCAACAAATAGTTTTCACATTAAAGAAATCTAATTACAAAGTTATTTCAATCAAAAAATGACTGATGGGAAGCAACATATGTCCATACATAATCTAAAAATAAAAACAAAAGAAAAGAAAACAAGCTACCACAAAAGAAGGCTATGTGCTATGTGCACCTCCAAATCTACATTTTTCTCTTTCAAACAACCACTTTTAGCTCTTCACTTTCAGCAATGGTGTCTTCTATCCTCCATGGCTGAAAAAGTCATTTCAACCTACAAAAATCCTTCCAAAACCCCCTCAGAAAATCCATGCCAAGCTCTCCAATCTCCAAAACCTGCAGTGCACAATGAAAGCCAAAACTTACTACAAAACCCTTCTCCAAAAATCCAAAAATCAAAATTTTCCCTCTCCTTGGAAAAATCACGACCACCTCCTCATAATGAGTTGTTTCCATAATAGAAAAATTAATAAATGAATTTTAATTCCATTTTTCAACTCCCAATCCCAATGCCTAAACTTGCTTTTTCATATTTTTCAAAAAAATACAATTACACCTCCACAACCCCACCTGCCTACTTGCATTAAAAAAAAAAAACTGATTTAATTAAATATATTTATTATCACTCATTCAAGTTAACCTCCTAACATAAAGTTATCCCCCTAACATGAAATTCAAATGCAATTTTTTTTTATTTTTTTTGTTGATGTTGATTGCACTTTCACCTAGGATGCCCTTGCATCAGGCACCCTAGGTAGAAAGAAATGTTTAATTATTTGCACTCAAAAAAAAATTTAGACTTTATGTATATCTTGGATCCACCTCATTTCCTTGTCCACTAGAGTATTTCTATGCACCACTTTGTGCAAACTTACAACATTACCATGTTTCATCCTTCCTCTACTACCCGTCATGTAATTCAAAGCATCAAATTTATTTTCCAACCAATATATTTTATCAAAATGAGAACTAAAAATAAAACTTATACCCCCCCTTCACAAAAAAAAATGTATTTATTTCCCTCATTTTTTGTTCTACCTTTTCCATCTCTTTCCACCATGTCCCCTTCGTGAAATTCCACTTTTTCAATGCCTTTTGAAAGATATGACATTGATGCAACTTGGTTTCCTTCACTCAAAATAGCATTATTAATACCATCAAAAGACTCAATTTCCAAATTACATGACAAGGAATAATAATCACTAATCAAAACATTTTCACCTCTACTGTTCTCAAACAAGTATTCTTCATGAAACTCTTCATTAACCTTCACACTCCACTCTTTCAATTCAACTTTATCAAAAATAATTTCTGCTACAAAAAAATTATCTATTCCTTCACTCTCTTTATCATCAAAGAAAACAATAAAATCATATTTTCCCTTGCCCTCTTCTACTATGTTCATTCCACTTGAGATATCTACTTCAATTTGAGTGAACAAACCACCTTTCTCATATTCATTATGGTTAGTGTTAACAAAGCCAACATATTCATTCTTCATACGATCTAAAAGCCTAGTTTCATAAACCAAACAAGACCTTGCATTTCTGTAAACCTTACCCATTTCTTCTTTCAATGGCTTCAATTTGTGTTTCACTCCATCTTTCATCAATGTGTATGTGTTGGCATAACCATCGTGCACTGCCTTCCTTTCAATTGCCAAGGCCTTCTTAACAAAACATGAAAAGCATTCATAGGAATAATATTATATAAAATTTCATCTCTATAACCTCATATATTAATATTTAATAAACTTTGTTTGGTGATCAAAACTTTCCTATCATCTTGTAGCCATGCTATATCCTATATGGATGTGGATTCCTTCTTCTTTCTAGCTACAATTTTCTCACCATCTCTTTGAAAACAATATTTTCTATGTTGCCTCCATATATGATGACATTAAATACCTTATTCTTGGAACTTGCATCTTGTTCTAAACAAACTTTTTCTTTTAATGGATTTATCATCTTCATTCAACAAGGTTCTCCTGGCCAATAAAGTTTCACCATCTTCTGCTTCTTTAGAATGTGATGACCCTACATCTTCTCTATTCACATTTTCTGCTCTATTCTGATTTTATGATCTTCTTCTCAGTATTTCCTTTTCATGAGGACAATCATATGCTCTATGACCCTATTCTCCACAATTAAAATAAGTTCCTCTAAAGTTTTTTCTTCCAAAACCTCTACCCAATCTTCCTCTACCTCTCAAATTTTGATCTCTAGGACCATATGAATCTTCATATCTTTGATTTTTGTTGTTTTCTTGGTTTTCTTTTTCTAATTTTTCTGATTATTATCTGCTCCATATGATCTTCCTTCAAAAATTCCTCATCATGAGCTCTTCCTCTTTGCTTACTTTCATACCTTTTTTTCATTCTTTCCTCAATTTTTAGGACAATCTAATAGGCATCTTCCATTGTGAAAACTCTCACCAAAGTCATCTCCTCTTGTATGTTTGGTCTCAAACCATTAATATATCTCACAACCTTCTCCTTATTTTCTTCTACATGTCATGTTATAATAAGGATCCTATGAAACTCCTTTGTATATTCTTTCACTATTTTGGTCCCTTGTTTTAACCCTTACATTTTTTTAGCAAATCAAGCTCATATTCCATCAGAATGAGTTGTCTTTTCATTTTATCCACCATTTTGTTCCACTTTGTGATTTTATCCTTTCCTATTTTTCCTCTTTCCAGTTGAATCTCTCTCCACCAAATTGAAGCATGTTCTTTCAATATGGTTTTTGCATACCTCATCTTGTCAGGATCCTCAACCTCTTCAAACTCAAAGAATTATTTCATTTTGTTGACCCAATCCACTAACTCTTCTGGATTCAAATCTCCACTGAATGTAGGAACATAAAATTTTGGTCTTTTTCTCATCCTTTAGAGGGAAATCAATAATGGGTCATCAACAACTATTGTTGTTGCATCTCTTTGTTCACTTGTTTGGTTGGCATCCTCCAAGGTTTCTTCTTCCTCATCACTTACTGGTTCTCTTATCTTTGTAAACCCCTTCTAATTTTTTCTTTTAATTCTTATACCTACCTTCTTAAGGCTCTAATATCATCATCATGAACAAAATTATCACCTCTTCCTCTACCCCTACCATGCAGGGCTCCTCTTGCATACATTTTTCTACACACCCACAAGATCAATCCTGGTGCAAACTACCTCTCTTCGGTGATTTGTTCACACACTTAGAATCTTCCTACTCTGATACCACTGATGAAAGATGGGTTCTCAACAAACCTCTTTTTTGAAAACTCACACACAAACAACAACTATAACACAAGAAAAATCTACAACAAAATCCTCATGAATTTATTTGCAACTTACAACAAATGGTTTGCACAGTATAGAAATATGATTAAAAAGTTATTTCAATCAAGAAATGACTAATGGATGACAACATCTACCCATACATAATCTAAAAATAAAAACAAAACAAACAAAAAATAAGATACCACAAAAAGCAAGCTATGCACTTCATGAGCACCTCCAAATCTATAATTTTCTCTTACAAACACCCACTTGTAGATCTTCACTTTCAACAATGATGTATTCTATCCTTCATGGCTGAAAAAACAATTTCAATCTACAACAAAAATTCTTCCAAAACCCCTTCAGAAAAGCTATGGTAAGCTCTCCAATCTCCAAAACTTGTAGTGCACAATGAAAGCCAAAACTTGCTACAAAACCCTTCTCCAAAAATCCAAATATCAAAATTTTCCCTCTCCTTGGAAAACTCACAACCACCTCCTCATAATGAGTTGTTTCCATAATATAAAAATCAATAAATTACTTTTAATTCCATTTTGTAACTCCCAATCCCAATGCTTAACCTTTTTCAGATTTTTCAAAAAAAATACAATTATACCTCCACAACCCACTTGCCAACTTGCATAACAAAAATAATATTGATTTAATTAAATATATTTATTATCAATAATTCAAATTAACCTCCTAACGTGAAATTATCCCCCTAACATGAAATTCAAATGCAAATTTAATTTTTTTTTTTTTTGTTGATGTTGATTGCACTTTCACCTAGGATGCTCCTGCATCAATGCAAATTCAATACATATATATATGAGGTCAATTTTGGTGTTGTATATCAAAAATAAATAAAATTTCACTTTTTTTTAATCTTTTGCAAGTGATTTACATTTAGAATGTGGTATTATAAAATTTATATATACAATTTTGGGAGACATTTCACAAAAAAAAATGGAAAAGGAATTATTGAGATCATATTTTGCAAATAAGGAGATGGGAAATAAAAGGACAAGGAAAAATAATATTGCATAGTATATTCAACAAAAATTGTATGAAAAAATAATGCAAAGATATTAGAATCAAAGATAAGATATGTATTTTTTTAATTAAAACTATGTATTTAATAAATCATGTAATTTGTTTCAATTAAATAATCTTCTAAATAAGATTAGTATCAATAAGATCAATTTTTTTTCAATTCAAGTTGTATTAAATTCATTTATTTTTTCTTTGGATTTTGTTACCATTCCTAAGGCCTCTACTAAAACCACTATGTTCCCTACTCCTATAACTAACACCCTAAACCCTAAACCCTAGTTACCCTAGAGAAACCCTAAATCCTAAAGGTCATAAACCCTAAACTATTTAATTAAATACTCAAATTCCTTCCATAAAATCCATATATATTCACTTATTTTTGTTGTGGATCCAATTATTCCTAAGGCCTCTACTAAAACCATTATGTTTCATACTCTTGTAACTAATAGGTCCTAAACCCTATTTACCCTAGAAACACTCCTAAACCATAAACCATAAACCATAAATATTATTGGTTAAATCTACGGCGACTATCTTGGACAAATTCTCTTTGATTAAATTCACTAATTATTCCTTTCTACTAATTTTTTACCTTACCCTTGGTTAGGGCTATACTCCTTAAATCTTATGTTTTCCATGCCCTAAGTTACCTCTCATTTTTAGATATAGTTTGATCCCTCAAATCACCCTCACAAGTAAATCATTTAATCTAAACAATAATACCATAAAAAATTAAGGATTTTACCTCTTATTTCTATAACTTACTCCTTTAAACCATCTCATACCACTTTTCTTAGTGAACCCTTTAACCCATGGATATCTAATGAGATCTACTCTAGATCAATATCATTTCATTTTTAATTTCCATTAAATATGGTCCATTAAAGATGATTAAAATAGTTTTGAACATACCTACCTTGCATCTATGATAAACCCACTACTACCCTTCCCTAATGGACCCCCCTACATGAACTTTATATACCTACCTAGAAACACTAGATAATCATCCAAAAAAAAAATGAAAGATCTTAGATTTATATCTAGTTGACCTCCCATCCTCAAAACATCCTAGAGACATGTTCCCTTAGAATCTAACCTTATCATCCTTCTAGGTCTATTCCATTTAGACAAGGTCTCATAAATATTAAATCCTTAATTTTTTTTATTATCCATTCTTCAAGATAAATAAGCTTCAAAATTAAGTACTTAAATTTATTCCATAAATTTCCTTATATATTCACTTGTTTTTGTCATGGATCCCATAACCATTCCTAAGGCCTATACTAAAACCACTATGTTCCCTACTCCTAAAACTAATACCCTAAACCCTAGACCCTATTTACCTTATATTAACCCTAAATCCTCAATCCTAAACGTGCTAAACCATAAAAATTTAACCCTAAACCCTAAACTCTAAACCCTACATATTATTGGGATAAACCCTCTCCTACCGTCCCCTAATGAATCCCCCTTGTGACTTTTATAAGAAAATTTTAATTTAGAGAACAAACATTACAAGAATTAAACTACAAAGATTAAAAGTCCAATGCTTTAATGTCAATTTATATAGTTTTTTTAATATTCAATAACTATATATAGATATATATCCATCCCTTAAAATATATTCTAAAATATTCTTTTTATATGATATGTGTAGGGGCTCAACATATAGAAACTGGAGTAGAAGTCAAGCTTAATTTAGTTATTTGAGTCGAGGAGGTTAAAGCACACATAGTTGATGTTAGGGTGGAGACCCAAGCACAAAAAATTAATGTTAGAGAGGAGTCCCATCCATACTTCGATATTGGAGAGGGGTTAGGATCACTTCCTTCTATGGATGTTCATATGAATCTAATTAAAGAGGTGAAGATAAAAATTTATTATCAAAATATAGATCATTTACTTGAAATGGATATGAGAAATTTAAATTTTATGGTGAATGGCCTAGTTAACCTACTAAGAGGTCATTGAATATAACTACAAAGAAAATACTTGAGGCTTATTTCAAAAATCATGATACACTTGTTCAATACCAAATTTTATCAAATTTAGTTCTTCTTGGTGAGCTAAAAGAGCCATTACAATTGTTGGGTGTAGCTTTCACAAAAAAGAGGAAAAGATGCCTAAAAAAAGATAATGTTGATAATTTTAAAAAAGGTTTGGGTTCCATTCAAAAATAATCTTGATCATCATATAAGATAATTTCAAGAAGAGTGATGTTGACATCTATTGTAAGTCTGCATTAAGTAGAAAGACACTAATGATATATGTGAAAAGAAGAAAGGTTTTAGATGATACTAGTACAAAAGGAATTTAGGAAATGATGTGTAGGGATTCTCATTATGATAAGATTAAAGATGGTGTTAGGAAAATGATCTCAATTTTTTCTGCACTATTATACTCATACTTCATCAAATAAAAGAGATGTTCTCAAATATAGGGTTAGGAAAAATAGTTATGAATTGCACACAAAACATTGGTTAAACATAACACAACATGAGATGTATGTGAAGTTTGTGATACAAGTATTCATATAAATATTGGGAAAACAATGTTTGAAATGGTAAGGTCACATTATGTGAAGGAAAATAAGGTTTTTGAAACTTTTTTTATCGTTATCATATTGAATTTGATCTTTACTATTATATTTTTTGAAAGATTGGAGAAGAAAATGATGGTTCTCAGAATGCACCTCCTCAACTGGTAATTCAATTCATAGCATCCATCTTATGTGATAAATCTAATGATGATGTAGATAGTCCAATGAAATGCATAAAAGGATTTTTTGAAGCATGTGGAAATTTGGATAAAACTCCTTTTAGAAATGAAGATGTCAACATGATGAAGATGGTTAATTTCAGGGGAGTACATAAAGTTTGAAACAAAATTTAGGAAATAATCTACAAGGTTAGATTATGTAGAAGATGAGATATATATTGTAACATTTATATATTTTTCCTATAAATTGATAAAACTATGCATACATCATGTTTTTTGCTAAGTGGCAAGGTAAAAAAAACATTTTTTAAGAGATACTTATGCTTGGAATAGTTTTATCACTAGTCAACTTTACAAAAAATTACTCTTTTACCCATGTCAAAAAGAGATTAAAACACATAATTACTATTCAAAGGTCACTGTTATGATGCATGTGTCTTATTGACATGTGAAACTGGATTTAGATGGTGTTGGCATTACATATGAAGATTGTGTCATTAAGAAAGAATATCACTTTTATATTAGTGACGATAAAGAGCATGATACATATTTTGTAGAATATTGATTTTATTTTTTTTAAGATTTAGCAAAAAGGGGTATAAAAAATGAAAACTTTGGTGGGTGTGTGTAACAATTCAAATAATCAAGGTTTTTTTATGCAATATATATATATATATCATAAACATGACAAAATATACCGCATGTTTGGAGTTTCTTTGAGAGTGGGCATTGCAAGGGTGAACATGATGGTGATATTGTATCAAACTTTCTCTAAGAAAACATCAAATGAATTAAGAGGGAGATCATATAAATGATACACATTATGTTGTTGAATGGTGCAAGAAACACTTTGGATGTGAGTTCAACACATCTTCAAGGAGGAACCTATTGCAAGTACGTATAGTTGGTGTTGTCATTGATGTCAACAAGCTTATGTGTTGGCATTGGTGTAAATTGTATGAGTATGTTGTAAGAGTGTGAGAATTTGGTATTGAGTTGATGTCTCTAATAATGTTTTGATTAGTTTCATTAGGTTGTCATTAGTTGTCAACCTCTAGTGTTGCTTTGATAAGCTTTGTTCTATGAATGTATGGTTGAGTTGCTATGAGGAAGTGTTGAAGATGTGTCTTTGATACATTGTTTCCAAGTGATTCCAAGAAAATTTGAATAAAAAGAGGAAACAGTGTGGTGCAGTGGTGTTTTGTGTTGTAGAGTAGTGTTGTAGTTTTTCTTTGCATTTCTTCTATGTTGAAGATATGATTGTGAAGTTTGGATATGTTGATAAAAGGTGTTTAGAGGTGGTTGCATCTAGAATTTGGTGCATTGGATTGTTGTGCAGAGTAAGTTGTGTTCACTAGTTTGTGAACTACGTATAGCAAAGGTGTCCTAGAGAAATTTTTTTGCTCTGCATTTCTTCACAAGATGGTTTTAGGTCTTGTAGAATTGGAAGTGTTCTTATAATGTTCATTTCTTTCTTTAGTTGAAGTTGTTTTAGGTTTGGTGCTTCATAAGTCAATTTCTTGAGTTGCAATGTATGTGTAATGCCCGACATGCAACCCAGAGAACACAGACAAAGCAACCAATTTTTTTTTTTTTTTAACATTACAATTGAGCATACAAGAAACATTAACCATAAAAATTAACCATAAACATATAACACATTACATTAATACACTTAGTTCTCTGGGGTACACAAGGTTACTTCACAAACAACTAACAACGAAACAAAGACAACAACAACACAATTCACTACTTATAGCTATAATCAATGATCACACAAGCGACAAGAAAAGATAGAAGTGATTTACTGACTTTGGAAATAGAGTCCACTTAGGTCAACTTAACATACCTCTTACATTCCATTTTATTGACAAGTCCTTGCTCCCAATGCCTATACCTGCAAGATCTACATGACTTGGCACACACATCAGATCAAAGACAGTTAGCGCATGATCACTAAGAGAAACTATATAATTCAATGGCAGTTTTTACGATATCGGGGATAAACGACAAGACTCGAACAAGACTCCGAAGAACAGTCCTAGGGGCCCGACCTAATGCCTCGGGAGCTCATCACTCGATGGCCTTGCCTACGTATATAATTCGCAGAGGCACCGTAGTTCGACAACTTGAGCTGCTCCAACTCATTGACTGACCAACCAAGGCTTCACTCATAAGACATTCAAAGAGGAATCTACTCCAACACAAAGTAACACAACACCACAAATACACACTACCTCAAACCTCTATTCATAAGCATTATGTGACCCATACAAAAATTACATACTAGAGAAGAGTGGGTATGCAACCCTTTCTAGGGTCCATCACCCCAGACAGTTTCTAAGGCGGCTGCCACCCACTTAGGTGAAGCCGAAGACTGCTGAACTAGATAAGCATATTCTTGCAAAAATAAAAATAAAAATAGCCTACTCCAATATAGGAATCAATCATGACAACGATATTATCTAGATTCACTAAAAAACACCTACCTATTTCTACATATACACGTACATAAAAATATACTTGTTTAAGTTTCCATTTTCCCATTTTCTTATACTTTGTTTTAAATCTTAGAATACAGATTTTATCTTTGTAGAAATGAATACACACACACAACGCTATGATAATGATTTAATTTAAGTAGAAGCCACATAATTTACACTGCAGTTCAGCGTACAACAAGGAATAAATGCATTTAAAATGCTAAGCGAACCAAGCACAGATCTATGTATTTGAGTATTGTTTTAACAAGCTCTAATCCAAGGTACAGGGTGCGGGATGTAATACTAAGGCTGTCTCTATATAAAATAGATATATATATAAACAGTCGCATATACATACATCTACACTACTAAACCCATTTATTACTTTTCTAATTACTTTCTATCTCACCTAACAAATCATTCAATAGATTGGCTTAGTACTCTAATTTCACTCATCTAATAGTTTCTTCATTTATGAAAGAAGACATAAATATGTTCCAACATTTAATATATATACATAATCTAACTATTGAAATAAAATCTCAGTCCAATTAAATCATTTCCAATGTAAACACCTAACCGGTCTACTAATTATAAGAACTAGCTTATTCTTAACAAGACTTATGAATCATCCTTCCAAATATTTACCCAAATTTAAATTTCATTCCTAAAACAATTTTAGAAAATGTAGAATTATACTTCCCTAATGTTTTAATAAATAAACACAACTATCTAAATACAAAATTTGACCTTAGAAAATAAATGTGCCTAAACAAGTAAATATGTGTATATGTAATTATAAATACACACTCATAATCATTATGCACTTACATGTTAATATACCAATATCATATATATGTAGTTCTATCATATTTAGTTGTTGACGACACACATTACTTCATAATGTTTATTTAAACAATATTTATAATCTCACTCTAAGAATATGCATACCATTATACATGTATAGATCCCGTTGACTACTTATGGTAACCTTAACTTCTCGGATAACAAGCAACAACGATACCTACCTATTGACTCATATAATGCCATGCGCCCATAACATCGACTTATCCAATAGGGATAATGCCAAAACGAAGGCATGCAAAAGCAAACCAATGCATAACAAAAGGATAAATATGCCTAACTTGGACTTTACACGCTATAACACGTTCCTATAACCGTCACACTGAAGGTGAGCAATAACCATAAGTGGGTAACAATGCGGATACAGAGTATCAAGAGAGCTCATGATTAAGGTTGATACAGATAATGATGTTGTTCTAGTGCCAATATAGGGCATCATGGTTCAATAGCATGCAGCCGCCATCAAGAGCGTCACAGGCCAACAAGATGGAGGGAAATTCTTATGCAAGGGAATTTAAGATAAATTCTCAATGTTCCAGGTTTCGGCTTTATGTAAACTACATGCCAACATAGCAATTCCCAAGCGATAATTATGTTAAGGAAATCCCTTAGATTCGAGGATTCGATGCACATTTCTGAAATCGCTACATTGGAGTTGGGAAAAGTAATTTTGGTCTTAATTCAACCAATCCGAAAAGAGAAAGATGATGTGAGAGAGTAAGAAGACCGAAATACAAACAGTCACAATTGATGGATTGCACAAAACAAGTCAAGGGAATGAGAGCGACACCAAGAAGTCAAGCAGAAGATTAAATTGATATTATAGGTTGAGGATGGATGATGTCAAGAATGTTGTCTTAAATCTCAAAGTTTTATGCAGCGCATTCAATCACATAGCCTAACTATCTATTTCCAATGATGATGAGATTTTAATACAAAAGGCATGGAGGAATGCATAAACAATGACCCACATATTCAATGCAAGAAATCGACGACCTTCAACCCCCGAATCCAGACAGACCTAATTCCTTCAACTTTTCTAACAAAGAGTAGAAATATTTGATACTATAGCTGGCATAGAAAACTAGAGTCCATAATTCAATTAAAAGAAACAGGGTAACAATTACCATTGGATTTACCTAACGATAAGGAAGAGACGACACAATGCTGAAGGCACGAAGGTAACAAACCAGCTTAACAAATCAATCCAGAAAAAAAAAACATTTATAGATCTTTAAAAGTTGATAAATGTTCAACCCCTGCAACCCGTCTACTATTATGAAATAGCACATTCTAAGACACCATAATTAATGGTAAAATCCCCATGAATTCAAGTAAATATCTATAAATTTTTAAGCTGTGCACTAGTAAAATGGGCAAAATCTTTAATCAGTTCGCTGATACCTATTTATAGGATTATGTTTACTAAAACTATATTCTTGGCTTCTGTTTAGGTTTGACAGTAGCAAGAGTTGCAAAGGCTTTTTAGTAGTAAATTTGTTCATATTTCGGGTATACTAGCTGATAATTGCGGTGGAAAAGCATACCATACTTACGTTTGTCCACAAAAACAAATGAGAAGCGAATCGTTACATACCTATGGATTATTGATTTATTAGAGTTGACAGACAAAAAAGACAAAACCCTTTGTAGAGCAGCTGCGGCCACGCTAAATTATTTAATTCCTCCCTGAAGCCGCACAGCAATGGGATTCTTTTTCCTCACGAGCTCCAGCGAAATCTCCTTTTAAGTTTTACGTTGCATGCATTATGTTTTGGCAACACTATTTCTTGTCCATATTCTCCACAGCGCAGTCTCTGTTTCTCATTCACCTTGACCATACCGGTAACTATATCATTTGTAAGATATCATTGGCCGCCAAGCTACTCAATCATCGAAGCTCCTGCGGTCAAATCCTTTGCTTAGACTTTGGCTGGCAATTTGTCTTTTCTTCAATTCCTCTGCCTTCTTCAGTGCAAATCCTTCCCATCTCTATTGCGCCTACCCCTGCAAGTCATTTCGCACCTCCTTATGGCGGCCCCTCCAGGGTATTATGAACATTTATGCATGACTTTTTAGAGCTAGCTTCTCATCGTTCTCACTCATAGGGCGTGGTGAAGGAAGAATGGTGCCCAACGTAAAAACTATCAAATTGGTAACTGCTAAGGTTGCGCCTGCAAGTCCAGACCTAAGCCGTCCTCAATGAAGAGTCAAGATGAGCAAGGCTCTGTTTAAGCCACCATCTTGATACTCTGCCAGGAATATCGTTCCCTTCTTCCTCTGGACACCAAACAAATAGGGCAATAACTGCCCCTGCTCGCACACCGGCTGCAAGCCCTGGATTGTCTTCAATCCTCAGATCTCTTCTGAACCAAACTATGCTACCCTTCGTACCGGGCCTCTTTACTTTCTTTTGTATCCCTAATATATTCAAGTCCCGGCTCTAAATAACTCCTCTAAAGATAATACCTTTCCTTCTTTTTTTAAAAGCTCTCCAAAAATCTAAATAAAAACAATTATATTTTTTTTTTAAAAGCAAGTTTTTTTTTTTTTTAGATAAATCTCCAATCGCATTCGTTCGTTCACCTTTTTCTATTCTTTTATTTATTTATTTTTCTATTTTCAATATTTTTTTTTTGTTTTAATTCCTGTTTTTACAAATTTACTTGTAAAGCATATTATCCAATTAATTTAAATAATTTATTCTGATAATTATCCTCAACCAGTGAGTTAAAAATAAAAATAAACACAATTTATTATTTAATTAACATTTAATAAACTCATGACTTTTTCAAAAAAATAAATTAAATAATTAAATATTTAAATACAATTTAATCTAACCTTTTAATAATTAATATTACCCTTATTTAATTAATTCAATCTCAACGTATGAAATACCAGAAGAAGCCCTTGACCTATCTTTCTCTTCCGACTCCTTAGCTAGAGGAGTACTACAGTATGACAAAATTATTTGAGTGTATTGGGTGTGTACATTCTTTAGGTGAAAGTTGTCGGGAAGGAATTTTTTGGATTTGAGGGTGTTTGTGGAATATTATGGATTGTGTTCAAGTGTGGTGTGTTGTTTATGAGCCATCCTTGGATTTGAGAAAGTGTGTACTTAATTATTTAATGGTGTTAAAATAGGTTCGGTTGACCTTGGGTGTTTACACTAATTGTGAAGTTGGTTTGGTTTTTTTGGAAGTGTGGTGTGGAATGTATGAGTGGATTTAGGTCCAACCTAATATGAATTTGCATGGTTGAGGTGCATATTGGACCTTGTAAAATATTTTCAACTTTGAAGATGGTATAAATATGAGTGAGTTGTTAAGGGATGATGAGATAAAGGTGTGTGATGTGAATGATGCAAATTACAAAGTTGTGAGGTACAAATTTATATAGTGTAGTGCAAAATTTCATGTATTATATTACTAGATGTAGTGAGAAGGTGGTGTCTACAATCTTCAGTAAGACTGTGAAGGTGTTGGTGATGTCGTGGTGGAATTTGTGTTGCATTGAGATTGATTTCTCATTGTAACATTCTTCTCTATCTTCTTTACTATTCTAGCAATGAGCCTTTGGTAGTGAGCCTTTCTTTCTTTTGGGTAGTGAACCCTCTGATAGTGATCCCTATTATATTTGATGTTGATATTACTTTATATTGTGAGCTAATCCTCACCTTGGATTTTCCCTTCTTGGTTTCTCCACATAAATATGGAGTTTCTTTGTGTATGGTGTTGATTTGGTTTTTTTATGTTATTTTCTTTCATGGTAAATCACTCTAACAAATAAAGGGTTAATTGAATTAATGTGGATCTAAATGTTTGTGAGGGCTTTGAAGTTTTAAGGTACAACTAATTTAACCCCCCTCTCAGTTTTCTTATGCATTCAATAATTGGTATCAAAGCAAGGTTCCTTGGAAGAAAGCTTAACCACTTAAGGTAGATTTGGGATGACACATAAGAAAGATGTTGCTTTGTTTGATGGATCATATTATGCATTCTAAAATAAAAGGATGGTAGGTTTTCTAGTTTCTCTTGGATTTGAAATCTAGAAGTCTATTGAGATTGGATATACTACACCTGTAAATTATCCAAAGACTAATGATGAGATCAAGGCATATGAAAACAATGGTAAAGCAAGGTATGCTCTCTTAAGTGGTCTTACTAATTTTGAATTAGTGGAAGTTATGAATTTGAAAATTGCTAGAGAAATTTGGGTAAAGTTAGAAAGCATTTATGAAGGAGATAATAAGGACGAACAAGCTAAGATACATAATTCAAAGATCATGTTTTATACCCTATGAATGTTTGAAGATGAAAACATCACAAGCTACTTGCCAACGGTGGATGAAGTTGTCAATGACATTAGAAGTCTTGGTGGAAAACTGAAAGAAGAAGTGGTAAAGAAGGTACTCGAAACTCTTCCTAAATCTTAGAGTAATGCAAAAGTTGAGACTTCTTTTAAGGCTAGAAAATTAGAGAAGTTGGTGGAATCAGATCAAGAGGATCTTGATGATGTGGAAGCTAAATTTGTAAGAAGAATGAAAAGGGTAATGTAAAGTACAAAGGTAAGTTGTATTTTAGATGTTTTAGTTGTGGAAAGAAAGGTCATTATGCTTCAAGATGTCCAAACTATAGTACCCCTCCATTTTGTTATTTGATCAAACAATGTTCTTCTATGTATGATTTATTTTGTTAGCACTTTGACTATGGTACTTGGTTCTATTTGATCGCAACTATTAAGTGATGTATATGTGATATTTTGATGTGATGGTATTTTACTCTAATGTTATCATTATGGCATGTTTTGAATTAGAGTAGCCGATATTTAATTAAAGATGCTTTATGCTTTTATTATATTATTGATGTTAGACTCATCAGTTAGAAAGTCTGTATTGGTGAAGAGGACAGGATTGTATCACTCGCTTGTGAGTGCCCTATGATTCTGAGATTTCCTCTTCATGGTGTGTTTTCTTATATCATATATATATGCATGTTCAATATACTCTTTGTTCGTAGGTTGATAGGTACAAGACATCGACTCCACCTGATTTCACAGGTTTGAGTGTGTCCATTGACCAACAGTAAATGATTGGGAGATAGTAGCTAGGTTTTCTGTGTCAAGTCATCACCCTAGTCATAGTGTGTCATCAGGTTGTAGTCAGGTTTAATTGTTTTAATATTGTCCATTTCACCTTGGGTTTTTATTTAATTTCAAATTTTAGAGGTTATTAAATGGCAGGTGCAGTTAAAATGATAATTAAATATATCTAGTTGCAATGTTGAAATGTTATTTATTTTATTGGTTAATTTAATTTAATTAATAAAATAATCTAATCTTGGATTAGATTTAGTTATTGATTAATTAAGTTAATAGTAATAAATTAAATTAAGTTAGTTGTTTTGGAATTATTGATATTTTGATTTAAATTAAAAAATGGAAATATGTTTTAAATTTCACTTTTTGAAAATTAATAGGTAAAATAATTTCTTTTCAAAATTTTGAATTCTTTTGTAAAAAGAAATTTTTAAATGCATGGAATTTCATTTGGAAAGTAATTTTGTTTTAAATTTCAAAAAAAATTTGAAAATATCTCCAAATTGCAATATATTTAATATATATGAGATATTTATTTTAGAGTTTTGACAAATTTGGGGAAAACTCTATTTTAGTAAATAGAATTTCATATAATTTTGGAATTTCCATTTTGGGGAGAAGGTTTTTGTTGTGGCTTGTTTGGACTTGAGGAAGAAGGTTGAATTTCTTGGTGGGCTGGAAATAGATTTGGAAGCACCATTTGATTTCTTCAAGCTTTGAAGAAAAAAAATAGGTTCTTTGATTTTTGTTTCATTTTGAAAGAGTTTTTGAATTTTGTTATGTTGTGATAACATTTTTAAAATTCTGTTTGAAGATCAGTGAAAACCCATGTCAATTTGTTTCAAAACTTGCAAACTTCTCTTGAAATCATGGGAAAGAAAACAGAGAAAAGAATTCAAACCTCAAAAAATTAGAGTTTGAACAAAAATATTTTTTCTATTATGAACTAGCAAATTACAATTTGTGTTTGCAAATGATTTGGCTATGTATTTTGTTTGGAGTTGCACAACTTCACTATTAAACAATGGAAATTTATATATATATATATAGTTTTGGTATTGAGTTTCAATATGGAGATTTTTATTTATTTTTAAATGGTTACCCATATTTTATTATAACCCAAAAACAGAGTTTTGCCTCTGTCCTCTGTTTGTTTTCTGGGTCTATGTTTCTTTTAACACAAAACATGCATATAAAAAAAATAATAAAATAAAATTTTATTTTGGAGAGGGGGGGAGGCCCAGCTCCCACAACGCCCCCCATATGGGAGGCGCTGCCCACACAACACCCCCATATGGGGGAGGCCTAACCTCTCCCTTTTGGGAGGGGCTGTGTCCCCACATATTGACTTTAATTTTTTTTTTATGATTTAAAATTTAAAATCATTTTTTTTATATATTATTATAATAATATATATATTATAATATATATATACTAATATATTTATATATATATATAATATATATATATTATATATAAAATAATATTTTATTATATATATATATATATATATATATATATATATATATATATTATAAGTATATATATATATTATGTATATATAATATGCATATATTGCATATGTATATATATATAATGTATATATGCATTATGTATTTTTAAATAATTTAATTAGTTGAGTTTAAATAGAAATATTTAAATAATAATTGTATATTTAAATATATATATAAGTGTGTATATACATTATGTAGATACTTATATATATATATTTAATATATATGGGTATTTAAATATAGTTAATTCTAAGTTGATTATTTCCTTATCGTAGTTGAATAAAGATTAATTTATTTTAATTAAATGATTTTATTTATCAAGTTGTTTGGATTATTGAATATGATTGCGAAACTCAGAGTAAATTATTGGTTTTTAAATTCCTCAACATCGTGAAATAAATCTTATGTGTTTCTTTTTGGATAAATACAAGTAACGTAGATTGAGTTGACTGGATTTAGGAAATCTTAACCTTAGTTTATTTAATTTCCTAAAGTGCTTTCTAGTGAAATTTTGTTCATTCTCGATGTTGGGGTAATTGGGTCAATTTTTTTGAAGTCTTCCAGATGGGGTTTCATTTATTTGTAAGGGTTGTCATTATGATAGTCAACCTTTGGAGTACCTTGGGTAGTGCGTCTAAACGTATCCAGTATTATACCCGGTTATTGTGAACAAGATGTGTGGACTTTATGTCTTGTATAGGATTCATTCTCCTTAGGTCGCACTTGTGTACCTTGGGTGTGGATCTATTCCACGTGTTGTCTTAGAAGAGTGGCTTGCAATGAGGACCGGCACACAAAGTGGTGTCAGGGTAACTCTTTGCAAGTTAGTTAATTCAGTGATAACATAATAAACTTTTAGAAGCTTAGGTTGCATCAAACACTTAACAAGATTAATTTTTCCTCGCTCATGGACACAAGGGCTTGTATAGACTTGGGATGAGATGAGAAGGCCTGGAATGGCAAGGTCATCTATCTTTTCTTTATGAGAGGTATTTGATTCTGCATGAGTGAGCATGGGTGCCGAGATTCGGTAGAGGCCACCAGGATAACCCATGGTGGGGTCCGGAGCCTATGAAGATTCCTAGAGGAGATCCCTTGTCGAGCTATGTGATGACACTCTTCCTATGACAATAGTTGGTATTTGGTTTTGTGAGTTTGGTCTTCTTATCATTCTTGATCTGTTTTATTTTTGGAAGCAATGTGACCTATGTCAGTGATGTTAGAGTTGTACTTGTGTTATTCATATGGTTTTTTAGTTCATGTGATTGGTTGTGTCAGTGTGAGTTAGCCTGTGTCTAGAAGTAGATGGTCTTGCCTAGGATTCCTTGTTGCTATCTCCTAGCATGGGGGGTGAGCCTTTGGTATCACATGGTTGGGTGGAACATGCATCTTAGTCTATTGGGTCATCTTCTTGCTTGTTAGGATAAGATTTCTACTTGGAGAGCTCATGGGATCCAGTTCTTTCATGCTTTATTCCTTATAGTTATTATTGTAATTTATTATCCCTCTTTGTATCATATTGTAATTTATTATTCCTCTTTGTAACATTGGTTATTGGAATTACCTCATTTGGGGAATGAGTGTTGTAATCATATTGTAATTCATATTATTGGAATCATGCGGAATCACTTATGTCTTTGATGTAATTTTTACAATGTATGGAATGTATGTGCATTTAATTTGGTAAGTAATTAAATTTTATATTTTAATTCATGTATCTTGTTGGGTTTAAGTAATCTTAGTCTCGTTACCTTAGGGGTTATTGGCAATAGGTAGTGAACTTGCATGTTAATTGTACTTAAACAAAAAAAAATTATTACATTTGACTAGTTAATTGCAACTTTCCCTAGGGTTGTGTGGCAGGGCATTACACAAATAGAGATTTGAATGACAAAAATAAGGAGAACAAAGGTAAGTTGATTAAGAAAAGTTATTATTTTATAGAATATGCCAGTATATCTGATGATGAATATGATTATAGAGATGATAACGATGGTGAATGCTTGTTCATGGCTTTAAAAGATGAAACTAATTTTGTTAACTCTAAGAGATGTGTGAAGGAAAGGGGTCAGGAAGAAAGTGCTAATACTAAAGGAAATTTGGTGTCTACTTTTCATGCTAGACATGAGAAGAACTACTAGATCATTAACAATGGATTCTCTAATCATATGATCAGTGAAAATAGTAAGTTTGTTAAACTTAAAAAACATCAGGGAGGACTTCCTAGGTTTGGTAATGATACATCTGCTAAGATATGTGGAAAAGGTTCAATCAATTTTATGGAAAGCATAATACTAATGATATTCTCTATGTTAAGTGTTTAATACATAACCTCTTGAGTGTTGGAAAAATGTGTAGAAAAGGATACAATATTATGTTTCAAGATGATGATTGTAAGATCAAAAAGGCTCTAAAACTATGATTGTTGCTAGAAGGACAGATAGAAATGTCTATCAGCTCAAAGGTGTTGATGATTATTGTTTCATGACTCAAATCAATGAGAGTTGGATATGGAATATAAGAATGTGTCACATCAATTTTGATAGCCTAGTGAGGATAAGTTTTATTCAAGTTGAACTACAAAGCTTATTAATAATTTTTATAAGGAATGTCATGTTGGAAAACAAGCAAGAAGAAGTTTCAAAGTCAAAGAAAAATCCTCTATTGGACTATTGGAATCAGTGCATACAAACCTTTGTATTCCTACCAGAGTAAGAAGCTTCAAGGTGATAGGTATTTCATGCTATTGATTGATGATTATTCTAGAATGACATGGATTAATTTTCTCAAAGAAAAATAGAAGCCCTAGATAAGTTTAAAACATTCAAAGTTATGGTTGAGAATGAAATGGATATGAAAATCAAGTGCTTGAGATCTAATAGAGGTGGAGAGTTCACCTCCAATGAGTTAAATATATTTGGTGAGAATCAAGGAATAAAGAGGAATTTATCTACCCCTTGGACTCCTTAGTAGAATGGAGTGGTTGAAAGAAAGAATAGGATTGTTCAAGAAGTTGCAAGGACAATGATGAAAGAATAAAATCTATCGGGATTCTATTGGAGAGAATCAATTCATACCACTATTTACATACTTAACAAAGTGCAAATAAGATAAAACAACACAAAGACTCCCTATGAGCTATGGTATGGAAGGATTCCTACTATCAAATACTTCAGAGTGTTTGGAATAAAATGCTATATAAGAAGAGATGAAGAAAACTTAGGAAAGTTTGATGCAATATTTGATGAAGGTATCTTCCTTGGATATTATACTAAGAGAAAAGATTATTGGTGCTACAACAAGAGGCTAAGAAATATTGTTGAGAGTGCAAGTGTCAAGGTTGATGAAGACCTATAGAAGAATTCCATGGTGATAGATGGATATGAATCAGATGAGTCTTCTTGTAGATAAGAAGAAAAAGCTAAGGAAAAAGAAGTACAGATTGAAGAGGAAGAAGCTCTAGGAAAGATTTCTAAAACTCCTAAGTATATGCAAAAGAATTATTCTAAAGAACAAATCATTGGTGATAAGAGAAAATTTGTACTGACAAGAAGGAAATTTGTTGAAGAATAGGTAAATCTATGTTTACTTTTTGAAGTTGAACCTAAAATAGTGATTGAAGCATGCAAGGATGAGTATTGGATCAAGGCTATGGAAGAAGAACCAATGTAGATTGAGAAGAATTATACATGGAAACTTGTTCCAATAACAACAAATAAGAATGCGATTGGAACTAAGTGGGTATTTAGGAACAAACTAAATGAGAGTGGAGAAGTGGTAAGAAACAAGGAAAGTCTTGTGTATAAAGACTATTCAAAAGTAGAAGGAATAGACTTAGAGGATACATTTGCTCTAGTGGAAAGAATGGAAGCTATCAGGATATTTTGGCTTTTGCAACACATAAGGATTTCAAAATATATCAAATGGATGTGAAGTATACTTCTTGAATGGTGAATTGGAAGAAGAGGTATACATAGAACAACTAGAAGGATTTCAATTATCAGATAAATCAAATGTGGTTTGAAAATTGAAGAAGGAATTATATGGGTTGAAGCAAGATCCCAGAGCTTGGTATGCAAGGTTAGATAGTTACTTGTTACAACATAGATTCAATAAAGGTAATACAGATAGAAATCTCTACTTCAAAGTTGAAAAAGATCAAATCTTTATTGTGGCTATGTATGGTGATGACATGATTTTTGGAGGAAATGAACCTACATGTAAAAAATTTGTAGAAGAGATACAAAAATAATTTGAAATGTCAATGTTTGGGGAGATGAATTTCATCTTTGGGATACAAATTAATCATATAGATAAAGGTATTTTCATTTCACAATCACAGTATGCCATGGAAATGTTGAAGAAGTTTGGAATGGAAGATTCTAAACCAATATGTACCCCTATGGTTACTCGTTGCAAGATGAGTAAGAATGATGAATATCCTAAGGCTGATTAGAGCAAGTATAGTTCAATGATTGGAGGACTGCTATATCTAACTACTACTACTACACCAGATATCACGCATGTGGTTTCTCTTGTGGCTAGATTTCAAGAAGATCCTAGAGAGTCACATGTTGCAACAATGAAAAGGATATTCAAATACTTGAAGGACAATCTAGATCATGGATTGTGGTATCCAAAGGATTTTGACTTTACTCTAAGTGCTTACACAATTGTAGATTGAGTTGGTTGTGTAGATGACAAGAAAATTAGAAGTGGTGGTGCATTATTTATTGGATGTAGATTGGTGTCATAGCTAAGCAAGAAACAAGATTTAATGTCTTTATCTACTATAGAAGCATAATACATTGCAACAACATCTTGTTGCACACAAGTTTTGTGGATGAGGCAAACATTAAAGGATTCCATAGTAGTATATGATGAAATGATTTTTATCTTCTGTGATAATACAAGTGTTATCAATATATCAAATAATTGGATAATGTATTCAAGGACAAAGCATATCTCAATAAGGTATCACTTTTTTAGAGAGAAGGTTGTAGAGAATGAAATGAATCTTGAATATGTGCCTACAAAGTATTAAGTTGTTGATATATTCACTAAGGCTCTTCCTAAGGATACTTTTGAGTATCTCCGAGAGAAGTTGGGGGTTATTGCTCCTCATTATTTAAACTAGATGTATAAGGAGATGCATCAGTCCAACATATCTCAAGATTCATTCTTTGAAATGGATTAATGTTGGTGGATACCTCTTATGGGGATTAGGTAGTAACATTATTGTTTTTTTCAATAAGGATGACTAAGAGTTGTCATTGTGTAGTGGTTGTTGATTGATTTAGTTTGGTGTGTGCTCCTAAGGGGGATTATACAGAGAAGCAGTGAAAGGGGGGAATGAATGATGCAAATATTTATTCCCTTTTCCATTGATGTCAAAGGGGGAGAGAGAGAGAAATGTGAAAAATTTCTAGTTGAGAAAGGGGAGAATGAGTCATGTGAAACAAAGTAATGAGTTAGTTGTGTAAGGGGGAGAAAAGAGATAATGAATTGGTATGGAGCAAAATATTGAGGATCAGAGTTGTGTTTGTTGTTGATGGTTTTTCACATCATATGTTGTCATCAATGACAAAGGGGGAGATTGTTGCAAGTATACACAATTGGTGTCGTCATTGATGTCAACAAACTTATGTGTTATCATTGGTGTCAACTGTATGAGGAGTATGTTGCAAGAGTGTGAGAATTTGGTATTGAGTTGTTTTCTTTGATGATGCTTTGATTAGTTTCATTATGTTGTCATTGGTAAGCTATTGGTGTCAACCTCTAGTGTTTATTTGATTAGCTTCTATCTATGGATGTATGGTTGAGTTCCTTTGAGGAAGTATTGAAAAAGTTGAGGATGTTTATCTGGTGCATTGTTTCCAACTAATTTTGAGAAAATTTGAATAAAAAGTGGAAATAGTGTGTTGTAATGGTGTTCTGTGTTGCAAAGTAGTGTTCTAGTTTAGCTCTAAATTTCATCTATGTTGAGGATCTGCTTGTGTGGTTTGGATATGTTGATCAGAGGTGTTTAGAGGTTTTGCATCTAGAATTTGGTGTGTTGGATCATTGTGTAGAGGAAGTTGTGTTCACCAATGTGTGAACCATGTATTGTAGAGGTTTCTAGGAGAAATCCTTTTGCTCTTCATTTCTCCATGGAATGGTTTCAGGTCTTTCGAATGGGGAAGTGTTCTTATAATGTTTATGTCTTTCTTCAATTGAATTTGTTTGAGGTTTGGTGCTTCAAAACTTAGTTTCTTGAGTTTTAGTGTATGACAAAATTATTTGAGTGTACTAGGTGTGTATATTCTTGAGGTGAAAGTTATTATGAAGGAATTTGTTGGATTTTAGGGTGTTTTTAGAATATTCTAGATTGTGTTCAAGCATGGTGTGTTGTCCGCGATTCATCCTTGGATTTGAGGAAGCGTGTACTCAATTTTGTAATGGTGTTAAAATAAGTTTAGTTGACCTTGGGTGTTTACATTGATTACAAAGTTGCTTCAGTGTTTGTGGAAGTGTGGTGTGGCATGCATGAGTGGATTTAGGTCCTAGCTAAGGTGTATTGTGGTCCACCTTCATTCCTTTCCTTTGCAGGAATGTTTTAGTGCCAAACTAATTTGAATTTCCATGGTTGAGGTGCATAGCCAACCTTGGAGAATGTTTTCAAGGTTGAAGATGGTATAAATATGATTTGAGTTGTTGAGGGATGATAAGATAAAGGTGCGTGATATGAATGATGCAAATTGTAGAGTTGTGAGGTGTGAATTTGTGTAGTGTATTGTGAGATTTCATGTGTTAGATTACTAGATGTAATGAGCAGAAGTTGTCTACAATCTTCAGTAAGATTATGAAGGTGTTGGTGATGTTGTGGTGAACTTTTTATTGCATTGAGATGGATTTCTCATTGTAACACTCTTCTTTATCTTCTTTTCTATTTTGGTAGTGAGCCTTTGGCATTGAGTCTTTCTTTCTTTTGGGTAGTGAACCCTATTGTATTTAGTGTTGCTATTGCTTTATATTGTGAGCTAATCCTCACTATGGTTTTACCTTCTAGGGTTTTCCATGTAAATTTGGTGTTTCTTTGTGTATGGTATTGATTTGGTTTTGTTTATCTTATATGCTTTCATGGTAAATCACTCTAACAAATTAAGGGTTAATTGAATTAATGTGGATATGAATGCAAGGGTTTTGAAGTTTTAAGATACAACTGATTCAGCCCCCTCCTTTATGCATTCAACAGAACCCGTGTCCAAATAGAGTGTTTTGGGAGATATCAAGTATGTAATATTATTTCAAAAAAGTTTGACTTGTCTTTAAAATTTTTAGTTTAAGTATTTATTTTATTTAATATTATATACAATTTGTAGGCGTGGATAGAAGAAAAATGAATAGACGTGTAGACACTAAAAATTGTCCTAGGCCTACAAATACTATTTTATCGCCTTTCTTCCTAAATAATTAAATAATTTTAATTATTTTATTATTGTCTAAAGTCATATTTCTGCTATTAATTAAAAAATAATTATTTAATTAATTCATTTCTTTCTTTTATTGCCTCCTTTTGATTTTATCTTTTTCTCCCACTTTTGAATTAAATAATTATTTAATTGAAAATTCAACCTATCACATGTCTTCTATAATTAAACAATTCTTTCATTATTTAATTATTCACTCTCCTTCCCAAATTAAATAATTTTGCAATTATTTAATTTCCTCCAACAACCTCTTTATTCGTTTCAATATTATCTCTTCATGTCTCATCTCGATTGAAATATTTTATAATTTAATCTTAGCCATTTATCCTTATCATTGCCCTAATTTGGCCCTAATCCTATTTCATACTACAACTTTCATTCTTGTCCATTGATTGTCATGTCATATTGTCTTTTAATCCTATCCCTTCATTCCAATTTGAATTTCTATAAAAGACACCTACCATTTTCATTTCAACCTACCTAGTTTATGCTACCTAGACTATTGATATCAAAGGAGACAACTACAATCTTCAATATTTTTCTATCATGGACATTAGGCTATTATTGCATACTCAAATATGAGGGCAATCAACTATATCGAGCAAAATGGAGAAGGAAAATGGAGGTGAATCAACCATGGCATAGGTAATATTGCTTTATGTTTATGTTTCTATGTTGGATTGTGCTTTGTTGTTGGTTTAGGGATTTTGGGTTTTAGTTTTGATGATTTATGACCTTAACCTTGATTTTTCCCTATCCTACAAGATGCAAGAGGTTAGAGAAAATTTATTTGCATTATGTGATGAGTATAGATAGCCACACATAGACATTGTGCACTAGGGATTACTCTTATTTTTGTTATGACTATGTTTTGAGAGATTATGATAATTGCAACAACCACTAATATGGATATGTCGATGAATGAAATTTGGTGTTGCTAGTTGTTACAGACACATACAAGGAAGATGAAGATGAAAGCTTTGAAGAAATTCCTTTGATTTCAATTGATTATGACCATATTTCAGGATTGAATAAAAAAGGAATATATATATCATGTTCAAAGTTTGTAGTTCTTATTTTTCAAATTCTAATATATGTTAATTTAGATAAAATTTAATTATAATTTATTTATTAAATTCATTAGAATTAAAGATTGGTTCTATTTTTTATATTGAATGTATTGTGGTTTAGGAGATGTTTTTGCATTTATAGCAAAGTCTATAAACATAGAAAGTGTTAGTTATTATTTATTTCATTGCATAAAGGAGAGGATGGAGTTAACACAACCATAAACAAGAAATGAAATTTGGTTTCCCATAGGTTCAGTTGTAGTGTAAAGGACATAGCTCAAACAAGCCAAAATTATTTAAAATGGGATTCATTTTATTGATTACCATCCTAACAACATGGTATATTCATATAGACATGTAGTAATTTCTACCATCCTATCTCTTCATCAAGTTCCATGTGCATGTAGACATCATAAGTGGAGACTAGATAGAGATGATCATCAGATAATATTATATGTTATTAGAGATCAAGTTGAACCAATCAATGTGGTATGAAAAATGTGGGCAATAAATTACACTTCATTTTGAAGGTATTCACTAGATATAAGTACTAATTATTTTAATTTATTCTTCAATAGTTCTTTCTTTCAAATTTTAATTTTAATGGTTATTAACAAATTTTAGAATCAAATGATCTCTTCAAACTCTATTTTTAAATTAACATTTCATCATGGAAGGAAATTTATTTTTGCAATCATGTAGTTGAAAGGACTTCAAGTTATTGAACTTCATGTTGCAGGTATGATCTCTAAACTATATAGTCTTTAATTTAGGTGTCTTACACATGTAGTCTTTAACTTCTATGTGTCATAGAATTTAATATATATAGCTTAGATGTCTTAGGTATATAGTAGGTTTCTTACATGTATTAAAAGTTTTAGGTCTATACTTATAGAATAAGGTATAAAATCAAGTTTCTTAGGTCAGAACTATGTTTCTACTTGTTCAAAAATCTACATGTGTCTCTCTAGGTCCTAGAATAAGGTATAAAATCAAGGTGTCTTATAACTAATATAATATAGGTGTCTAGGTGTCTTACTTGTACAAAAATAATAGGTGTCCCTCTAGTGTCTAGACTACTTGATAAGGTATAAATATAGGGATCACTTGAGATCTACTACATGTCAACTAGGCCTAGAATACATACAATAACTTGTATAAAGTCTAGGTGTCAAGTAGGTCTTAAAACCTTTATAAAATATAGACATTCCTAAGGTCTAGTATGTCTATAAAATATAGGTATAGATACTTTATCTAGTTGTCTCATGTGTCTTACGTTGGCTAGAATAGGTGTCTTAGGTCTTAGGTGAGGCCACATGAGCTTTAACCTTCACATGGTTGACCTTGTCAATACAGAATAACTATTTCTTGAAGCTAAGGAAAGCTAAAGTTTTCTTGTAGAGAGGTTATGAAAAACTAATTAATACATCAATATTAAGTTATTATTTGGTGTGCACTCAATGAAAATGTACTTGAATTTTCTAATTTTATTGGAAATTTTAATTCTCTTAATTTTTTATTGGACTAATTTTGTTGGCAATTTATACTCTTAAAAATTTTCTATAAAGTTTTATTTTATAAATTTTCACTCATTTTAGTTTTCATAATCATATATGCATAAAAATTTATATCTCATTTATCATCTTCCCTAGTTTACTCCTAGTGTGCATATGTCACCTTTGTTGCACTATGTTGTCATTAGTGTTGTCATTGATGTCAACCTGCTGTATGGATGTGTTGAGTAGGTGTTGTAGATGCAACAAGATCACTTGGGTTCCAAGTGATTTTGAGAAAATATGCATAAATACTATACAAGGTGATTCAGAAGTATTTTGTATTTTTCTCTATATTTCTTCATTCTTCAAGATGTGCTTGTGCAATTTGAAAGCTTTGAAGGTGTTATATTTAGATTTTTAGGTTCTAGATCATGCGATAGTAGATGTGTTTGATAGTGTGTTGGACTATCTTTGGTTCATGAAGAGGGTTGTCTAGGAGAAATGGAATTGCTCCAAATTTCTCCACACTAAAGTTTCCCATCTAGTGGATTTGGGTATATGTTAATAATGCTTCTATCTATCTTCTCTTAGATGGTTTTATGTCCAATTTCTCTATAAGCTTGGTTCATGAGCTTTTTCTTAGTGGCAGTTTGATTGGTTGCACATGATGATAAGTATTCTCAATTTCATTTGGTTGCACCAGTGGTTTTGAATTTTATGTTGATGTTGGAGTATTTTAGGTTATCTTGTTGTGTTGCTACATGGTTTGCAAGATTTTTTATATCTTAGTGATGTATTAAGTTGGTTGCTTAATAGAGTTAATGTCAATTTGACTAACCTGATGTATAATTAGCATTCTCTATGGACTAGCTTCATGGTTTTTGGAAGCCTAGTCTAGTGTATCAGTGCATGTTTGGGTCCTAGCTAACCATTGGTGTGGTCCACCTTCACTTCTTTCCACCAAAAAAGTATTTGGTGTCGACCTATTTTTTGGTTGCATGTTTGAGGTGCATACATTTTATTAGAGCTAACCTAGTGAAGGTTATTCATGGTTTCAAAAGGTATATATGTTGCACTATGTTGTCATTAGTATTTTCATTGATGTAAAACTATAGTGTGGTGTTGAGGAGAAGGTGTTTGTGGTGTTGAGAAGGTGTTACAAATGCAACATGATCACTTGGTTTCCAAGTGATTTTGAGAAAATTAATATAAAGAGTGTACAAGATGACAAATGTGTGTTCTTTGTTGTGCTTCACATTTATTCATGCTTGAATATGTGTTTGTGTGGTTTGGATATGATTATCAATAGTCCTTGGAGGTGTTATATCCATAGTTTTAGGTTTTGTATCATTTGGTAGTAGGTGTGTTTGATAGTGTGTTGGATCATCTCTGGGTTATGAAGAAGGTTTTCTAGGAGAAATAAAATTGCTCTGCATTTCTTCACGTTTAATTTTCTTATCTTTCAGATTTGGGAAAAAGATATTATTTTGTATATCTATATTCCCTTGGATGGTTTGGTTTTCAGCTATTTTGCAAGCTTGGCTCATGAGTTATGTATCAGTGGCAGTTTGACTAGTTGCACAAGATGATAGTATTCTCAGTTTCATATGTTTGTGCCAGTGTGTTTGAATATTCTGTTGGTGTCAAAATATTTTAGGATGTTGGGTGATGTTTCTATGTGGTCTATAGGATGTTTCTAGACCTGGTGAAATGCTTATGTGGTTGCTTGGTAGTGTTAATGTCAGTTTGGCCAACCTAGTGTGTTAGCGTTACATTTGGATATGCTTCATGGTTTGTGGAACTTTGGTATAGCATGTCAGTGTGTATTTGGATCTTGGTTAAGCCTCGGTGTGGTCTAACTTCACTTCTTCCCACCATGGAGGTGTTTGGTTTCAACCTATTTGTTGGTTGCACATTTGAGGTGCATACATTTCATTGAAGTTGACTTGGAGAAGGTTATTTGTGGTTGCAGATGATATATATGGAAGGTAAATTTTTGGAGAAGTGTGTGATGTGAAGTGTGGTGTAAAATGATGTGGATGTGATCAATTTTTGTGATTAGAAAGCGAGCTTAAATACCTAATAAAATTAGATGTAGTGAGTAGATGGTTTCTACATTTTAGTGTGCCTAAAATTGCTAGAGGTAGTGAGTTGAAGGTTGCAGATGGTGAAGAGTTGTGGTGGATTCTTCTATTTCTCTAAGGTAGTGAAACTCCTTGTAACAATTTTCTTTTATGCTCCTTCTATTTTGGATAGTGAGTCCTCTAGGAAGTGAGCCTCTCTTTTCTTTTAGTTAGTGATCCCTTCTTTTAGTTAGTTTGTAATCAATGTTGTTATTCATATATGTGTGATTTAATCCTCGCCATGGTTTTTCCTGATTAGAGTTTTCCATGTAAATTTGGTATTCTATTGTGTATGTTTTTTGATGTGTTGATGTTTAATTTGTTTACATTCATGCTAATTCTTAATAAGGGTTTGAATATTAATGATGGTTTGAAGGTTTTAATGTACAACTGATTCACCCCCTCTCTTAGTTGTCCTATGTGTCTAACAATTGGTATCAGAGATATGGCTCCTTGGAAGAAGCTTAACCGCTTGGGGTAGATCTAAATGGAACATTGGAATGGTGTCAAGTTCCCTATCTTTGATGGAACAAATTATTCCTTCTAGAAAGCAAGGATGGAAGCCTTTCTTGTCTCATTGGGGGTTTGGTGTATGGAAATCAATTGAAGATGGATATACTATACCTGTTACTACTCCAACAAGTGAAGATGATATAAAGGATTATGAGAATAATGGAAAAGCAAGGAATGTTATGTTGAGTGGGCTCTCTGATTCAAAACTTGTCAAGGTGATAAGATACAAAGCTACTAAAGAGGTTTGGGAGAAGTTGAAGAGAATGTATGAACGAGATGCTAAGGTCAAGCAAGCAAAGATGCAGAATTTCAAAGCCAGTTTGAAACCCTAAGGATGTTTGAAGATGAAGATATTGCAGGCTACATGCTAAGGGTGGATGAAATTTTCAATGCCATCAATGGTCTTGGTGGAAAAATAGAGGAAAGTGAAGTTGTGAAAAAGGTATTGAGGACCCTTCCTAAATATTACAGTGCTAAAGTTTCTGCTATTGAGAAAGCTTAGAATTTGGATCAATATACTAGAGATCAAATGTTTGGTTCTTTAACTACTTTTGAATTAAGAGAGTTTGGAAAAAATGATTCAAAAAAAGAAACTATATTTAAAGTAAACAAAAAAGAGAAGTACAATGAATCTAATCC
>VDFB02118170.1:0-24721 GCA_007258455.2 Sequoia sempervirens | reverse complement strand
GACAGGTACTTTATGCTTTTGATTGATGATTACTCTAGATATACATGGCTTATGTTTCTTCGAGAGAAATATAATGCATTAGATATATTAAACGAATTTAAGGCTATTCTTGAGAATGAAGAAAATTTGAGAATAAAATGTTTGAGGCTAGATAGAGGTGGTGAGTTCACCTTGAATGAGTTTAACATGTTTTGCAAAGTTCATGGAATAAAAAGACAGTTATCTACTACTAGAACTCCTCAGCATAATAGAGTTGTTGAAAGAAATAACAAAATGATTCAAGAAGGTGCTAGATCAATGATTACAGAGGAAAATATACCACAAGTTTACTGAAGAGAATCCATTCACACTACTATTTTTGTGTTCAATTTAGTTCAAGCAAAAGCTAACAATACTAGGGTATGTATAGGATCATCATGGAAAAAATAGGCCCTTAAATGGCAAAAAAATTAGAAAAATCAGAGTTAGACAACTTGACATAAAAATTTGGATAAGTTATCTATATTATTTCAAAAATATGTAAGAATAGAACCTATAGAAAATTGAACATAGTTTCTAAAATACTAGGTTTTTTTTATAAAAAGATCTATTTGGTGAAAATTTGAAATTTCAATTCGTGGTACATAAATTTTAGGAAAAATAAGAAGTAGTTGTCCGCCTAACCACCCTAACCACAATAAAATGATAATATTTTTTTATAAGCTTTTATATATAACTAGAGGACTCATGCCCCAATGTGATGCATATTTTTTATAATTTTTTTTCAAGTAAATAATTAATTATGAATTTTTATTACAACTTTTAAAATATAAAAACTTCGAATGTCCAGCCACCTTACCTTGGTCAAAACTTCATGAAATTTATTATTATTTTTTAATCCTATAGTATGCAAAGCATAGAATCCACATGTTTTGATTCAAAAAATGTGATACCGTTTGAAAGCTATAGATGTTTTTCAATCACCTATCAATTAGGAGTTTAGTCATAATTTGAATAGAAAATGAATAATAATTACTTATTAAATTCAAAGTAAAGCATAATTTATATCGGTGGAAAGCTAAGAATATCCTTTAAAAACCCTTTTTGTTTCATCAATTTTGGGTAAAAAAATAGTCGTCAGCCACATACCCATCATATTTCCACTTTTTGGCCCATCATAATCCTACACATACCCACTAAGACCCCCTATGAGCTATGGTGTAGAAGAATTCTTATTGTCAAGTATTTCAAGGTATTTGGAAGCAAATTTTATATCAAATGGGATGAAGAAAATCTAGGGAAGTTTGATGCTAGATGTGATGAAGGTATCTTCCTTCAATACTATACTAGAAGCAAAGATTATAGATGTTTCAATAAAAAGACCGAGAAAGATTGTAGAGATCACAAAGGTAAAGGTTGATGAAGCATTGAAGAATTTAATTGAATTTGATGGATATGTATCTGATGAAATTGATTACATAAGAGTAGAAGAAGTTTTGGAAGAAAAAGAGAAGAAAAATGAAGAAAAAGAAGCTCTAGTGGTGTCCCAAAAGATACCTAAGTATGTGCAGAAAAATCATTCAAAAAGTCAAATCATTGGAGACAAGAGGAAATGAGTATTGAAAAAAAGTAGAGCTACTTTTGTTGGTGAAATAAATTTTTTCTTACTTTCTAAAGTTGAACCAAAGACAGTAAATGAAGCATGTAATGATGAGATTTGGATGAAAGCTATAGAAGAAGATTTTATGTAGATTGAGAGGAATCAAACTTGGGAATTAGTCCCTAGACTAGAAGATAGAAACGTAATTGGATCAAAATGGGTGTTCAAAAACAAATTGAATGAGAATGGACAAGTGGTTAGAAATTGAGCCATAGAAAAATGGTCCCTTGTCATTTTCATGGCCTTTTAGGTCTTGTTTCATTGTGTCAGAACTATGTTGCTCTGATTTTATGTTGTAACATGGCTCGAAAATGCTTATTTAGGTACTAAAACTCAAAGAATGACGTCTTGTGAAGGTGTTCTGAAGTGTTGTAAGATATTTCTACATTTTTCTAGACTCTATTTAATGGAATTCACCTAAAAACCACATTTTCACAAATCAACAAGCCCTATTTTAAAGTGTTGTAAAGTCTTGTAACAAGCTTTCATGCTCTTCTAGGCATATTTTCACTATTTTTACCCTTCTCATGCTTTATTTGGTCTCTTTTTCCTCATAAGTTGTACTTAAGTGAATTTTTGAATGTTATCCCAACAAATAACATTAAATACAACATTTTTCCTGACACATGTTTTTAGGTGCTAGGTGGGACCCATTCGCCATGGGTGGCGAATGAGTCCCTCTTGGCCCCAAATTCAAAATATTTCAAATTTCCTTTGGGGATTTTATTCAAAATCACATGATGTCAGCCTATGATGAGGTATGAACAGATACTAAGGCACAAGAATTGTATAAATAAGTGATTTTCACCTCATTTTACATCTCCTACAATCTCCTCACTCATTCAAGCATTTAATCTCATATTTCAAGCATTCAAGCATTTTTCATCATCTTTTCAAGCACTTTAAAGCAACCTTTGACATTACTTCAAACTTGCATTATCAAGGGTTAGGTAAGTTGATAGCATTTTCATGTTATTAGTTTATCTTTGTCTTTCATTTCATTATCTTTTCAAGGGTTTAATTACCAAAAGTGGGGTTTGACCAAGGCAAACCCCTATTCACTAACCCTCAATCATTTTTCCCCTATTGGATGTTCATTTGCAGCTCTTTCTATGTAGATTTGATAGGTTATAGGTGTTGAATATTGATTTCCAAGTCAACTAGGTGCTTCATGTCAACTTGAGTCAAATTCAAGCTTGGAGAGGTATTTGTCCATTTTCTACAGAACTGACTTCGACAACCCGACAAGTAGACTTTTCCAAATCTGGTGCTGTAGAGTTGTCTCCTAATTTTTTAGAAACTTGGGAGAGGATTGATTCACCACCTATGGTGAATGATTCCCACCTTAGGATTGGAAACTTGAGTTTTGTCAAATTCTGGATCCCGATAGACAAAAACAAGCTCCTGATAGTTTTTCACTAGTAGGTGGACTGATTCACAACCCTGGATGAATGAGTCCCACTGTGAAAATTCAGTACTTTCCATCAGCATCCAAAACACTCCAGAATCATCACAAATCATCCAGGTGCACTCAGATTCATCTCTGTACTTCTTGTTTTGCATTATTTCTTCATTTACATAGTTTTTTGTATATCATAATGTGTTTTCAAACATAGTTGTAATTGCACTTTTGCATTCATTTTTGGTCATTTAGAGTAGTTAATTGTATTTATTTAAGTCTGTTTACATTAAACAACATTGCATACATCCTGATTTGAGTGATACATTAGCATTTTTCACCCTATCTCTCTCCTTTTAGGTGAAAATCCCTAGAAGTGCAAGAGTAGTCATGGATAGGGTCCCAAAAATCAATGTTTCATTTTGGTCAACCTGAATTTTGAACACATATTGCATCTTAGTTTCCATTTGCTTTAGCATTCAATTAGGACATTGATTTGTTATTACATTCTATGACTTTTCATTTTGCATTAGTGAAAACTTCATTTAGCTTTCACTTTTGCATTGCATCTAATTGAAAACAGTTACAATTTTCATTCTGCATTTGTCATTGCATTCTGTAGAGCATTTAAATCATCTTTAAATTTTTGAAAAACACTAAAAACCTTCATACTGGGACTCATTCGCCACCCAGGGCGAATCCGTCCCTCTGCCCTTTTTCAACAACATCTCTGTAATATTTTTAGCATTTTTCTATATTACTACTTGTTTTTGCATTCTATTTTCCTTTATAGAATCTCTATTTTTCCTTATTTATTGCATCTTATTTTATTTGCATCATGGCATTTTCTTTCAATAATTTTTAGAATTCATTAAAATCATTGGTAGACATGTCCAACAGGGCCTTTGGTTGTGACCCTAATGACCTTTAACTACAACATGCTCCTACAACTCCTAATGATTGTCCTTCTCATGGAGTATACATCATTGGAGAAGATGATGATAGCATGCACAAGTGCTACAATGACTGCCTTGACAAATTAGAAGCCAATGCAACCTTTTACCCATCCATGAAATTACAAGATCTTCCCACTATTTCACCTCCTGATCACTTTGCATATTTACATCTTGAAGTCACTATAGGACCTATGGTCCCTCCCTAAAGTGGACCTAGTTCCTCTCACCAATCACATTCACAACCCTTCTATGAGAAAAATGTCACAAACATTCCTATCAACCTTGAGGAAACATATGGCAAAGGATTCACTATCTTAAGTAAACAAGGTTGTGACACAAAACATGAACATGACATCCATCAACTGCAAAAAACACAATAGGACTTGGATATCAAGATCCTTCTCATCTTGAGAGACATCCTCTTCAACCTAGGAGACTTTGGGATGTTAGTACAGTGATCTTGAATGCTAACTTAAATATTCTCCTTCCATGTGAACAACCACTATCTCCTTCTAATGATAAGGATGTTAGGATCCCCATGGATCCTTCTCCTCCTTCTATTCATGAACAAGGATAATCTAGCAAGTGAAAATGACCTTACAAACTCAAAAAGATCAAGTTTCCCACACATCCTCCACCTGAATGTGAAAGAAGACTTCAATTGCTTTTAAACAAAGGTCTTATAATTTTACCACCTCTGAATGTTGGACATTGGAGGACATACTGGATAAGTATCACTTCACTAATACTGATTGTTTCCCTGTCATACCTTAAAAAAATTAAAGCCATTCATCCTTCCATGGTTGTAGAATTCTTTATTCTAACTATCGCATGATCCTGTCCCATCACTTATCTTGGCTCATTCTTGCCTATACACTTTGTGGGGGGGGCAAAAGTTGTTAGCCTTATACTTGTACTGCATTTTCCTTTGTCTCTTAACTATGTTATTCCTTTTCCACTTAACCATTTAAGATTGAGAAACCAATAACTTAGTTAATGGTTGACTTGCACTTGCTTTACTTGTCCCTTTTTCCTTTTCTTTTCATGTGTGTATCGTGTTCCCCCATATTGTGTGTTTGATGTTCTCCCTCTTTGTACACTTCTTCTATTTGTACCTCTATTCTTCTATTTGTCATGCATTGTATTTTTCTCTTTTTGTTTTGTGTTCTCCTTTTGGGGATGATGCAAAGTGTAGAGATTCCCTATGTCTCTTCCATGTTGACCCAAAAGGTCCTTGTCTTTTTCTCTTTCTGTTTTTTGTTCTCCTTTTGGGGATGATGCAAAGCATAGAGACACCCTATGTCTCTTCCATGTTGACCCAAAAGGTCCTTGTCTTTTCTCCTTTTTTTTTTTCTCCTTTTGGGGATGATGCAAAGCATAGAGATGACTATGTCTCTTCCATGTTGATGCAATGGTCCTTTTTCTTTCCTTTGTCTTTTCTTGTGTTTTCTTTTGGGGATGATGTAAGGTATTGATACCAAAATGTCTTCTTCATGTTGACCCAAAAGCTTTTCCTTTTCTTTCACCTTTTAATTTTTTTTCTCTTGTGTTTTCCTTTTGGGGCTTCCATGTTGATCCAAAATGGACTTTATTTTTCCTTTGTTTTTTCTCTATTTGTGTCATTCTTCTAGTTCTATGTGCCTTGGGGAATGATGACAGTTCTGAGCTCTTTCATAAACACATTGCTGCAATGAACATACTGACCCCAAATCCATAGATCCCTTATGTGTTTGGTGTGCTTTCTTTTCTGGGGGGAAACCTCCTTTTCTTTTATTTTTCATATTTCTTGACATGACGTAGCCTAACTTTGAAACATATGACTTGGCATAGTGATTTCTAAGTTGACTCTCATGTCTTGGTTTCCTTTTACATTTTTCTTTTCTACTCTAGTTTAAAGTAATTGCTCACAAAACGATGTGTAGAAATTCCTTTGAAGTGGGGGGCATACGTTACCATTAATTCATTTGCATTCTTGGTTCCTAGTGTAGCCTTGTAAATTATATGATGTGTTTGTCACTTTGTGGATGACATTGGGTGTGATGTCCTTTATAAGTGTGATCTATCTTAGCATAATGCATTCCTCTTGGTGGCTTGATGCAACACACTGCATCCCCTAAGTTGTGAATATACTATTCTTTTATTGGTCCTCTCTTGGAGACATTAGATACAATGTTCCCTAAGTGACTAACCTTGAATAAACCAAACAAGACTCCATTGAACATTTTACATTTTACATATCTTGTTCTTTTTGCATTTTTACATTGTTGCATTTTGTATGGAAACCTTGCATAACACAACTTGCATGTATGTGGTGCCATCTTATTTTGTTCATAATTTATAAGCATACAAATATTTTCTTGTCTCATGAAGCTTGAATCAATACCAATTCATTTTGCTTTGTGGTTCCTTGTTAAAGTTATCAACGGGTATAACTTTGACATGGTTGAGCATGAAACCCACCTAGCGGCATGAATTTTCCCTGTAGCCACTTTTGTGTTTGTGAGTGCATACTAACTAGCATATGTATCTTACCATTTTGGGCTTTCTCACCCCATAGACAACCTGAAGTTCTATGGCCCCAAAGTGAGTACACATTCTCTTTTTCAAACAATCAACCTAGATCTCTTTCCATAACAAGTTGGATTGACGATTGAAGCTTCATCCAATTCTTTTCAACACTTGTGTGTTCCTTTGTTCTTATGTCTATTTTCCCATGGGATCTTCATCCTAGGGGCTTGGTCATCCCTCTTGATCATTGTCATTTCATCTTTCTAACATAAGTGCATTTGAACCCTCCCCTTGATGTTCATGGCTACTTTAGTGTGAGTTTGAAACAGGTTCATCCTCTCACTAAAGTGGGGGCTAAATGTGTCTTAGAAAAATGGTCCCTTGTCATTTTCATGGCCTTTTTAGGTCTTTTTCATAGTGTTTGGAATTTATGTTTCTCTGATTTTTATGTTGTTGTATCATGGCTTGAACATGCTTATTTAGGTATTAAAACTCAAATAACGACGTCTTGTGAAGGTGTTGTGAAGTGTTGTAAGACATTTCTACATTCTTCTAGACTCTATTTAATGCAATTCACATAAAAACCACCTTTTCACTCGTAAAACCCTATTTTGAGTGTTACAAAGTCTTGTAACAAGCTTTCATGCTCTTCTAGGCATATTTTCACTATTTACACCCTTCTCATGCTTTATTTGGTCTCTTTATGCCCTCATAAGTTGTAATTAAGTGTATTTTTTATTGTTATCCCAACAAATAACATTAAATACAACATTTTTCCCGACACATGTTTTTAGGTCCTAGGTGGAACCCATTCACCATGGGTGGCGAATGAGTCCCCCTTGGTCCCAAATTCAAAATATTTCAAATTTCCTTTCAGGATTTTATTCAAAATCACTTGATGTCTGCCTGTGATGAGGTATTAATGGATACTAAGACACAAGAATTGTATAAATAAGTGATTTTCACCTCATTTTACATCTCCTACAATCTCCTCACTCATTCAAGTATTTTGCATCATCTTTTCAAGCACTATTCAAGCACTTTGAAGTAGCCTTTGACATTACTTCAAACTTGCATTATCAATGGTTAGGTAAGTTGATAGAATTTTCATGCTATTATTTTATCTTTCTCTTTCATTTCATTATCTTTTGAAGGGTTTAATTACCAAAAGTGGGGTTTGACCAAGGCAAACCCCTATGCACGAACCCTCAATAATTTTTCCCCTATTGCATGTTTGTTTGCAGCTCTTTGTATGCAGATTTGATAGGTTATAGTTGTTGAATATTGATTTCCAAGTCAACTAGGTACTTCAAGTCAACTTGAATCAAATTCAAGCTTGGAGAGAGTTATTTGTCTATTTTCTGCAGAACTAACTTCAGCAACCCGACAAGCAGACTTTTCTAGATCTGGTGTTGCAGACTTGTCCCCTGATTTTTCATAAATTTGGGAGAGGACTGATTCACCACCTATGGAAAATGAGTCCCACCTTAGGACTAGAAATTTGAGTTTTGTCAGATTCCAGATCCCGACAGACAAAAACTAGCTCCCGATAATCTTTCACTAGTAGGTGGACTGATTTGCCACCCTGGGTGAATGAGTCCCATTGTGAAAATTAAGCAATTTCCATCAACATCCAAAATAGTCTAGAATCATCACAAATCATCCAAGTGCACTCAGATTCATCTTTGTAATTCTTGTTTTGCATTATTTCTTCATTTACATAGTTTTTGCATATCACAATGTGTTTTCAAACATAGTTGTAATTACACTTTTGCATTCATTCTTGGTCATTCAGACTAGTTAATTGTATTTAATTAAGTCCATTTATATTAAACATTGCATAATTCCTAATTTGAGTGATACATTAGCATTTTTGGCCCTATCTCTCTCCTTTTAGGTGAAAAACCCTAGAAGTGCAAGAGTAGTCCATAGGATCCCGAAAATCAATGTTTTGAAAATAAAGCAAGACTTGTGTGTAAGGGTTAATCACAAGTAGAAGGTATATATTTTAGGGAGACCTTTGCTCCAGTGGCAAGGATAGAATCTATTAGAATGTTTTTAGCATTTGATGCTCATAAAAACTTTAAATTTTATCAGATGGATGTTAAGTTTGCATTTCTGATTGGTGAGTTAGAAGAAGAGGTCTACATGGAACAATCAAAAGGATTTCAGTTGTCAGATCAACTGGATATGGTTTACAGATTAAAGAAATCCTTATAGGGATTCAAGCAAGCTCCTAGAGCTTGGTATGCAAGGTTAGGTAGATGTTTGATTTAGAAAGGTTTCAATAAAGGTATGAAAGATAGTAATTTGTAATTCAAAATTGAAAATGAAAAAATATTGATAGTGGTTGTATATGTTGATGACATTATTTTTGGAGGAAATGAAACAATGTGCAAGATGTTTGATGAAGAGATGCAAAAATAATGAGATGTCTATGTTTGGTGAGATAAATTTTCTTTCTTGGGCTGCAAATCAATCAAATAGAGAAAGGGATTTTTATTTCACAATCAAAGTATGTAAGAGAAATGTTGAAGAAGTTTGGGATGGATGGCTCCAAACCAATATGCACTCCTATGGTGACTAGCTACGAATTGAGTAAAGATGATGATTCATCTAATGTTGATCAAAGAAAATACAGATCTATGATTAGAGGATTGTTGTATTTAACTACTACTAGACCAAATATCATGCATGTAGTTTGTCTTGTGGATAGATTTAAAGAAGATCCTAGAGAAACACATGTTGTTGTTAAAAGGATATTCAAATAGTTGAATTGCACTTTGAATTATGGCTTGTGGTATCCTAGGGATACTAATTTTACACTAAGTAAATGCAGATTGGGTTGGTTGTGTTGATGATAGAAAAAGTAAAAGTGGTGATGCATTTTTTCTTAGTTGCATATTGGTGTCATGGTTGAGTTAAAAGTAAGATTTAGTTTCCTTATCCACTATAGAGGCTAAGTATATTGTTGTGGCATCTTTCTGTACACAATTTTCTAGATGAGATAGACATTGAAAGATGTTAAAGTAATGTATGATGATCCCATTTCTATCTTTTGCAATAATACAAGTGCAATTAACATTTCAAAGAATCTAGTCATGCAATCAAGTACAAAGCATATATCAATAAGGTATCACTTTTTGAGAGAAAATGTTGTGGAAAATGAAGTAAAGCTTGAGTATGTACCTACGAAGGATCAGGTTGCTGACATATTTATGAAGGCTATTCCTAAAGATACTTTTGAGTATCTCTAGGAGAAGTTAGGGGTTATTTCCCCTCCTTTCTTGAACTGGATGCATATGAAAATGCATCGGTCTGGTGGGTCTATGGATCTATCCTTCTTTTGGACTAATGTTTGGTGGCTACCTGTTAGGGGGAGTAGGTAGTTTCATGTGTTTTCATTGAAAGAGTATACAGTATTGGTAGTGTTCTTAATGTCAAAGTAGAAATCAATGTAAAACATTTTTTTCCTTTTCCATTGATGTCATAAGGGGAGAAAGTATCATGTGAAATTTTTTATCTTACTAAGGGGGAGAATGTAAAATCATGGAAAATGTGTTCAAACCTATTGTGTTATCCCTGATGGTTTTCCACATCATGTGTTGCAATCAATGAAAAAGGGGGAGATTATTGCAAGAATGAAGGTTGTGTCATTAATGTCAAGTGGTTAATTGGTTTCCAACTAGTTTTTGTTGTCATTGATGTCATGAATGATGGTTATTGGCTGCATATGTCAAGGATATTGAGAAAATCTTAATGAATAAATATTGCAAGTATTCAGTGTTTGCTCTAGTTTTTGCTTCAGATTTTGGTCCTATGCTAGTAATGATCTGAGGTATTGTTCATGGTTGAAGCTATTGTATCCAGTTTTTGGGTTTCTAGATCATTGTACATTGTGAGTTATGTTAACCAGTTGTGAATTGTAATTTTCTATGTATCTGGTTGAGGTTAGGGAGAAATGTTGTTGCTTCATATTTCTTCTTGTTTGAGTATTATGACTTGCGATTCTTAGGATAAGTTGTTGAGGTCATGTTCAAGTTAAGTTTGTTATTTGGAAATATTGGATCGTGCTAAGGTCATGTGTGCTTAATTGATTTATGTGTTTTACACTAGTTTGTTGGTCACCCTCATTCTAATTCAACCCTATAATTTTTTGGCACTAACCCAATTTGAATTTGTAAATGCAAGTGGTGTGTGGCCAACTTTGGATGTGCTTCAAAGTTGAAGATGGTATAAATACAAGTCAAGTTGTTTTTGATGGATGAATGCAAGCAAGATAGATGTGAGATATATGTGAAACATTGTGTATGTGATTCGAGTTTTTGCAGATCAGTGCAAAACCTAATTGTGAATTTCTAGAAGCAGTGAGTTCAAGGTGTACTCTATCATTCAAGCATGTCTACAAGTGTGTGAGTGAATTGTTGTGGAAATATCCATTGCATTAAGATTGTTTTCTCTCTATATTAAATCTCTTTTATCTTCTTTGTAATTATGTTGCAGTGAGCCCTCTAGGTGGTTAAACCTTGTTGGACAGTGTGTCCTAATTTGGACAATAAGTCTTGTTTTGGTAGTGAGCCTTCTCTGGCAGCGAGCCTTTGTATTCAGTTTTGATATTCTCTATATTATGAGCTAATCCTCACTATGGTTTTTCCCTTATTAGGTTTTCGACGTAAATATAGTGTTATTGTGTTCATGATTTTTTTCATTTTCTTCTTTTACACTTAATGATTAATCACTTTAGTAGAGTAAAGGATTTTTGAAAATTGATCTAATCTCTAGTGGAAGTTCTTAAAGGTTAAAATTTGTTACAACTAATTCACCCTCCCCTCTTAGTTGTCCTTTTCAACAAGGAAAAGATAATTTGATGATACTCCATTACCCGAATGCAATGGATGAGGCCCCCATGTAGATTTGAGCCTCACCCATCCATCATAACATGAAGGGAGACTATCACAATTATGACTCTTTGGATGAGTGGAATGGCTACTCACTCCTTCTTGAGCCTTGAATGTAGATGTGGCCCATTGTATCTGTTAGGTCCTCCTGCCTGACATAGTACTACTAGCTCGATGCAATATCATGGACTGTCTTCATCTTGTTGTAGGCCACCCATCATTTATGGATGGGGATCCCAGTGATACGATAGACATCCTCCAACGTGATGATCATCTCACTCATGGACATTTGGAAGCTATAGGTGTTCATGTCCCAATGCTCCATGAGTGTCATGAGCATCGATGTATGGTACTGAGTCTTTGAAATGGTATAGACCCTTTAAAGGCCCACATGCCATAGTAGACCTTGGTCATCTAGGTGCATCTGGCTATTGTGGTTGCATAATGATATAAATAGATGCCTTCCTACATGGTCCCTAATCTTTGGCTACTCTTGCAATGTAAAAAAATTTCACATCAGGTCTTTCTACATCATAAGCAAAAGAATTTCTCTCTACATCAATTTTTTTCTAGATTCTCCACCATGCAGACTTTTACATGATGCACCAACGTGTGAGGTCAAATACCTCCCCAATATTTGTGGTGCACAAGGAGAAAAAAAAAATTGAACTCAAATGACAAACTTGGGTCAAATTACTTGTACCTCATTGATCTTGCCTCCCTTAGCTACTACTTTGTAGAGCTACTCAATATTTTGCTAACTTTTCTCTCACAAAAATCAATAATCTCCACACTGTGAATAATGAAAATGACCCTTCTATGGGCCCACCCATGTATATATATGTCGTTTTTGGCCCATTTTTTCATGTGCACATGGTCCTTCCATCCATTTTTTTACCCCACCTAGCTAGGGGAAAAAATAGGAGGGGGCATATATTCACCTCTTCATGAAATTTTTCTTTTGAACCACTGAATTTTCTTAAGCATTCTTCTCAATGTGGTAGCTTCTTTTGATTTTCAAACCTGACTTAAATTTAAGTTTTACATAATGAAGCTTCACATCTAGTGTTGTAGTTTCTTGCTAAGCTCAAATGTTGGGGGCATCATCAGTATCTATTTGCTTAAACTTTGTGGCCTCTATAGTATCCTATTTGCACAAAAATATGTAAAATGTTTAAATTTTCAACCTTGCATTAATGTCTTCTTTTCTGCTTTAGTGTAGCTTACCTTTCTCCAAAAATTTAGCTCACTAAAGTGGGGAAAATTATAGTGTCATAAAATTACACCTCATGGTAATTTCACACTTGCACATTTAGCTTGTTGCATTTATGACACCTAGCCACATTTATGAAAAAGACCTTATGAGTTGGAATTTCATGATTCCAACTCCATAAGGTACAATGATTAAGCACTAGCAATCCGTCATGCCATTTTTAGTAAAGTTTTGAGTTGGACACTTATGCGGCATAGACGTTTATTCAGTGCACAAGCATCCTTGTACTTTCCAATTTTAAATGAGGGAATCTTACAAACTTTTCCCATGAAACATGTTGTCATGACAAAATCATAGGTGTAACAATTCTTCCTACACATGCAACCTCATAAGACTCCATTTTTCACAAGTCTATTATTTTTCATTCTCTCTCTCTCTCTCTTATTTAATCTTGCTTTCTTGCTATCTTCTCTTCTACATCTCCTCTTTGCAGTGAAGCTCTGTCAGATTCATCTCTCATCAACAACCATGAATCTCTTGCAGGAACACAATGTCTCATCTATCAAGCCAAGAGGAAGCCATAGACTATTGGTAATGCTCTCTTATTGCATTGTCTTATCTTGTCTATTTACAAATATACTTTTCTTGTCTATTTATTAGTGATAACAATTCTCCTCCATAACAAGGTTTGTCTTTATCACATGTCTCATCCATCCACACAATGTCTCACCTATCAAGCCAAGAGGAAGCCATAGACTATTGGTAATGCTCTCTTGTTGCATTGTCTTATCTTGTCTATTTACAAATATACTTTTCTTGTCTATTTATTAGTGATAACAATTCTCCTCCATAACAAGGTTTTTCTTTATCACATGTCTCATCCATTTTAATTCACATCTCATCTATTTTCTATCTATTTGGTTGTCCATGGAGGTCAAAACACCAAAACAAGGGCTTGAATGAGGCAAGACCCGAAATAGCCCCAACACTTTTCCTTGTATTTGTTGTGTGCAGTTTTCTAGGTTCAAAGAGTTGGGCACTTTCGTCCATTTTTGGTTTTTAGCTCCCAGTTTGAAAGCAATGACAGTAGGGGGCACAAAAAAATTTGCAGAGCACTTGCGTTTGTTGGCTACAAACTTGTCCTCTCGAGAGAAGATTCTATAAGTTCTCCTCTTTCTACTCCTATTATTCATATTCTATAATTTCTTACTAGTTTCTGTTAATTTTTTGTTTTCCCTTCCTAGCTTAGTATTTCATTTCATTACCATTTTCAAATCTCTTTCCTCTTCCATCCTATCACTTGATCATTGTACTTTGAGGTAATAGAGGGCTATGTGTTCCTTGCAAAATCTTCCTTGTCTTAGAGAATTAGGAGTAATGGATCCCCTCCTTTACAATAAAAAAATTCTTGCAATGTTAAGCTCAAACATATAGTGTAGCATAGCTTAGTACTAAATATGTTATAAGAAAATAAAGTCTCTTCAATGCCTTTAGATATTATGTGAAGATTGAAATTTCTCTCTTCCTTTATATTGAATCTATGACTTCCATGATTGTCTCATTCCTTTCAACCAATTGGGTGTATTTCATCATCTGGTGAAAAATGTAGAGTCAATATTATTTGCAAAAATATTTTTCCCAGATGCTAAACTTACTCTAGAGATTATAATTTAATTTTGAGAAAATATCAAAAGAATAGAAGAAAGTAAACAAGTACACTAGAAAGAAAGCATGGCCAACCATATGATACCACATGGTCTCCACATTCTAATCACTATTAAGAATATCACTACTCTCACAAGACTAACTGTTTCACTATACAATTAGTGTTTCACCCATGTTTTTCAATATTTGACAAGCATGGGTCAAAGAATCTACTCCATAAAATATGAATCCAAAGGTAATGCAAAAATACCCTCATAAACTTACATGCTCAATGAGAGTACAAAATGATTACAAGAAAATATAAGGCTAGGAAAAATAGAATCATGGTAACAAAATTTTTAATTGAACAAATGTAGAAATACTAAGAGGCCACAATAGGAAAGCAACAATTATGTTTAATTTTGGTTCAAGGGTATCAAATTCAATATTACTTATCTGTATAAACAACAAAATGAATTTCAAAATGAATTTCACCAATTTTTATTAAACTAATCTACACTAAAATGAAATTAGACTCAACAAAGAAAGAATTGAAAAAAAGTGACAATATCTGAAAATAGTATCATCCGAGCATTCCCATCTTTGCTAGTGGTCACATAAACTTTGCTTGGTGTTTAGAAAAACTAGGTTAAGTGCAAAAGTGCATTTTCACATTAATTAATCCTCTATTTTATGTTTCAAGCCCTTAGATGTTTGTTGTCTTGAGGAGGATAAGCGCATAGAAGAATAGTGCATACTTACCTCTAAAATACAAGAAGAGGACATGCATTGTAACATCCTTGTTGATGAATCAAGTACTAATTGGTCCACATATCTCCATATAGATAGAATCATATGCTTGCAAGCTTTGAATGTATGTACACATGCCTATGCCCATTAGTTTTCATGAAAGAGATCATGAATTTTATACCATGGAGTGAATGCTACTCAAAGTGCTATCAAGAGATCGTGATTGCGCATCTAACTATTGATGCTTGACCCTTCAACTCAAACTAATTGATTTTTGATTAATCATTTTGTCCCAACAATCCAAAAATAACATATATCCATGAAAAATTATGTTGAATGCAATACTTCATTTCACTTAAAATCCTGAGAATTCACCTTAAATACATTTTTGACATACCCATTACATACTAAAATACCATTACTATTTATAATTTAATTAATTTATAAAAAAGAACTCATTACCATGAAGAAAGATATTACATATTACCTACTCATGTTATAATTTCTAATTGCAATGACGGTGTAATGAGCGTGTGGGGGCTTTAACCGGAACCAGGCCCCCACATACGCGGATTCAAACTCTTTCTCTTTCAAAACACTCAAAAATCAATTGGACTTTGAGATAGGCAACATTGTTACATCACTTTCAAGTGGTGGAGACGTGACTAAAACAATCTGCAGAGAAGTGCAGAATATTGAAAACATGTGAATTATGTCGAAAGTATAGTGGCTGATTTTTCCGAAGTCCAAAAGCATGGACAAGTTGAACATTGTAAGATTAAAAGATTAGACCGAAATGGGTCACAGCCTCAATTAATAATCCAAGTTTTTGAAATATTGATCCACGCAAGCAAGACATGGCTCCCGAGTCGTCTTAAAGCCATTGAATTTGACCGAAGAAGATGAGAAATGGCCGAAAGCTACTCGTTCAACAACTGCAACTTTGATTGCTCTTTGCTTGCCGGCGCCTGCAATTAGAAAACTAATATCAATTGACGTGACTGATGTGGGTATGCCAAAACCTATTTCTTTTATTGGTAGAAGAGTCATAACAAAATGAAAGTCGGCATATAAAATAGAAATTTATGATTTTGTTGTATTCATAGATGTAGGTTAGAGTTGAGTGTGATTTCTTCCCACTTATTTTTTTAATGTGGTCTAGCTTTAATTTTCCTATTGTATTTTAAGTATAGAGTTTTCTGTATTTAAGGTTTGAAAGAAACTTCTGACGGCAATCAGTCCTTTCAGACTACATTTTTGGTATGTTTTGTCGGCATTATAGTGTAACGTAAGAAATAAGAAGAAATCTAATCAGATTTGATTTTGAAGTCGATGGAACGTCTCATCAAGCCTGAAACTTGTTTTGTTCCAAGGGACCGATTGTTGAAATATTCTACTGTGCTGTCGGCCCATTTGTTTAGGAAACAATACACACACATGCACCAGCTTGACTTAATCAAAAATTGTTATTATAATATTATTCTCATTGAATAGAATAATGCCATGCTTTATTAAGTGGCATAGCGTGCATCATGTTGTTGCAGCACATTCTACATTCAACTTCCAGACGCCTTCAACTTGCAGGCACCTATTATATCAGATTTTTTTAGATTGCCCAAAGCCACACGTATTACCTTTAACAGCTTTATATTGGACTTATTTCTATGTGGGTACTGAAGAATAGGATACAACATTCCCTCAAGAAAAATACCCAGTTGATAGAGAGAATAATGGGAGCAAGAAAGTGCAGGAATTGGCAGAATAAGCTTCGCCGAGGACATGGAAAATCGGTTCTGCACAAAAAGAGTCTGACACAATTTCTTGTGAGGCAAATACAAACAGATTTGACTTATGCAAGGCTTCAGTCTCTGCTACCTCAACATGACAAGGTATAAAGTTAAAGACATCATATTTCCCGGGTATATAATAATTAGAGCATGTCATTTTTAGATTCAATGGCATAAGATTTGTTTTATCAAAGCTTCTGATCATATTCTGTTAAGATTATCGAAAGTTATAAGAGTTTTGGTCATTCAGCATGAGGATAATAGATAGCTGAAATAAAACTCATCCAGCTTTCTGGTATATCATATTCGGTTATCCATCATGAAGATAATAAAAAGTTTGAAGAGTTTTTAGGATAATAGATAGCTGGAGTAAAAATTTTCAACTTTCTATTATTTAAATGATGGATCACAGAGTATGATCCAAAATATTGATGCAAAACAAATCTTATATCGTGAAATTTAGAAATCACATGTGTTAAGATATAAAATAAAAACTTATTTCTGTGTTTTTATTTTGCTGTGAGCGAAATAATGTATCAGATCGTTTGTTGTTTTGTCTTTTGCAGAAACAAGAGGAAGTCTCAAATGATTTGATTAGACCGAAATCTGATGTCTACAGAAAGGATATGGAGAACAGCATACAAATCCAAAGCACTATGTGCATGGAACCAGTAAAGTCAGCAGATTCATTAAGTGGTATGAAGAGTTGTCCCACGGTGATAATGGAGCAACATGAATTGAATCTACTCATCAGAATTTTTACTATTAGAAACTGCAGCGGCGCTCAGTCGGAACTCTTTGAGATGCTGGAAGAGCAAGGCCTTGACATTCTGCAAGCCCAAGGAGTTTCTACTGAGGATAGAGTGTTCCATTCAATCCTGGTTAAGGTAGGGAAACAAAATATGTTAAAACTTCTTCATTTATTTAATAATATCAAGTTTCCACAATCTATATTATAATTCTGGATTTCATTGTGCAGTAAGTTTTTAGTATCAATGTTTGTGGATTTTTCTTCTCCTCTTGCTCTCTTTCATCCTGATGATGATAGATCCAAAACGTTGATGATAAAAACTTGCTACACAATTAAATCCAAAAACAATACAGAATTCTTCATTTACTTCCAAAATTATTTGTTATATGAATTGAGTGTAATAATCTTCCTTTTCCTGTGATAAAGATTGGCGCGCTAACGCAGTTGAATTTGGATCTTTTAAGTGAGAGGCTTTACAGTTGGGCTGGGAAAGGTCGGGATACTGGATTGCCCAGTTCAGATCCTTAACATATATTCCTTTTGCTCAGCTTTGTTTCCTTGTACATGTCTCTGATTATGTGTTAAAGGCACATTGATAGCTTCAGAAAGGGCTTTTGTAAACGTACGTCATATAAATTTTATTCTGTAATTGATTCAAGACAGATGCTTAAACTGTTGGGCATCACCAGGGTGGATGTCAAGCTCTGCTATTATGCACTTGTCTATGGGAATCGAAATCTAACCATTTGTATCCAAGTTTACAGTTAATACGGAAGAAATAGGCAGCCATGGCAACAGGAAAAGTGGAGTACAGATCAGTTAACAATTGTGATAGGCTTATTTAGTGTAATTTTTTTCAATTTTAATATATTTTATGGACATAGAGTGATAGAGACAAGATTTTTGCTTTAATTAATTAGTTTCCAAGTTTGAAATCTTCGCCGATGATATAATTGTCTTTATTTTATTTGTTTAATGTTGCTTATTGACGGCCCGATTAGACTCGAGTAGGGGAGAACTGCATAACTTGTCATAACTAAGAAATGATTTATTCTAGAGAGATAAAAAATGAATAATGCTAGAGAGAGATTAATTTTGCACAACCATTTGCGAGATGTAATAGTCTATGCTAGAAACATTAATATCCAACCTAAACCTTGGGATAAGTATTGGAGGTTTGACCTAGTAAACGTAATAGTGGTAAATTGTATCGTTAATGAATACTTGGTAGGATATTCATGCAAATAATATAACCCATAAATAAAGAGGTCAAAGCTGTGGATAAAAGGATTTTATTTGTCATTAACAAGGGGTTAATTAGGAGCATATTTAATTATCAATTCAAATTAGAACTTTAAGTAGAATTGTTGATTGAATATAACATGGAGAAATAAAAACTATAAAGTAAAATGATTTCCAAATCACATTCTAGGTCAACAAAAAATCATGGTTGTTAAAACATATAATAAATCATGAATTGGAGCATTTTGATATAACAAAATTGAAAAATATTTGAGTTTATTTATCAAGTGCTATTCTAGCTTTCAAAAATTAACTATAACTAATGATTGTAGATAGTTGTAACAATGTTTTATACAAACATATCAAATTACCATTTAAATAGAAATTTTGACATGATGTATCTTTTATGACAAAAGATTTATGAGGAATTGATAAGTTTAAGGTAGAATGATCCACTTTGCAATTTTAGGTGGTGCTCAATATATTTCAATAGCTTATTTTAAATTTTTTCTATTGTATGGTACATACAATTATGGGAGTAATTAATGGGTGATCCCACAATAGTGGTTTACACTTTTTGGGACATCTTGATTTTTGCTTAAATCACATATTTTTAGAAAGTATAATGATTTAAGCCTTCAAAAGTTCCAGTTAAAGGATTCTAATTGATGAGAGTTTGGTTAAACAACCTTAGATCAAACCCCCTTGGATAGAACCCCGGTAGTTTTAAACCATACCTATAATGAAGTTTCCTTTACACCTATTAAAATGCCGATAAACAACCACTTTTGATTAACCTTTTGGGTGATTAAATGAATTCATTTAAAATTTATTATTTCTAAGTATTTAGTCCTTATTATAAGCTTCCCAAAAAGTATAATTTTAAATATATTTAATTTGATTATTATTTTTATTTTTTATTTCTTGTGAATATAGGTTTTCACCGAAAATCAAGCTCCTTGTTCTGCACATGTGGAAAAATAGTATATTATTAGAAAAAAAAATAAGAAAATATGTTCTATCTAGGTATTTATGTCCTTGATCTAGTAAAAAATATAAAATTGCATTTTGATACATACAAAAAATGTTATGATGTTTACACTCTTCCTATGTCTAAATTGTAATTGATTTGACTTCAAAACTTGATTGAGAAAAAAAAAATTAATAAAACACTATGAAACCAAATGAACATGCTAGATATCATAGTTACAAAGATAAATTAAAAAAAAAAGAATTTTACCCTTCATTAAAAAAAAGTTATGTTATTTATGCTGAGCATCACTCTTTTAAAATGGTGTTTACTATTAAAAATTAGTTTTCAAAGGAGATGGAAAAAGAAATGCAATATGATTCATTACATATATATATATATATATATATATATATATATATATAGAATCTACAAACAAAATGTCACAAATAACTAGTTTGCATCATTTTCAAATTCCTCATGGTTTAATAGTTATAGGTGCCTGAAAGTGAAGATTTAGTTTAAAAAGTCAATTCAATGTCCAATTTGGCCAAAACTTGTAAATTAGTATTGTGGGATCACCCTAATATTATACATTATTACTAAAGGAAATATATTTCTAATTCAAATATATTTTATGCACATGGATATGCATGGTTCCTTTGCCAATTATTATATTTTTGAACAATTATTTATCATTGCTATCCTAAATAAGCTTAGATATGTAACTTCCCGCTACACAACTCCGAAGGGTAAGAGCCAAAAGAGGACCAGATAATTTTTTTTTAATAACATAAAGAATAACTTACACAAAAAGAAATTTACAATACAATAAATCGACAACATACATGGCCAAGCATGGCCGAACACAACCCAAAGGAGAGGATTAATTCACCCTCCAGAGAAAATCCAAACGAGAGCAATAAGATAGCTCCAGAAATTTTGCTCGAGAACCCCCTTCTCTAGAACTTCTTGCTCTCGAACTTCCTGCTCCAGAACCTATTGCTCCAGAACTTCTTGCTCCAAAATCTGCTGCTCTGGAACTTCTTGCTCCAAAACTTCCTACTCTGGAACTTCCTGCTCTGGAACCTGCTACTCCAGAACTTCCTGCTCTGGAACCTATTGCTCCAGAACTTCCTTCTCTAAAACCTGGTGCTCGAGAAACTTCTTCTCCAGAACTAGGCAACGGTGATAGAAAATAGCAAGCAAAAAGTGTTGATGTGTCAAAAATTTGCAGACCAATACATGAAGGAAATTACATAGCCATAGATCTAATTTTACATGAAAACTTCTGAAGGAAAAAAAACTATAATGATCATCAAAATACAAGCACGTCTGATACCAACACCAGAACTTGTAAACCAAATGTAAAACATCACATTTCTTCTCATTTAAATTATACGATTACATCTTCTCTCTCATGAGAGTACAATATTCATAAAGGGATATTCAAGAGTATAAAGGCATAGCCATAAATAAAATACATTAAACACATAAGACAAGTACAAGAGAGAAAAACTCCAACTAGTGCTCCAATAACCTATACGTCGGTCCCTAATGGTGGTAGCAATGCCTCCCTACCATGTGGACTCAAAAGAGGCCACCCCATCATGCTCAAAGGTAGTCACAAGGGCCAAGCAAAAAAAAAGGGAAGGGTAAAATATAGCTAACATTCACATCAGACACAAAGCAAACATGGAATACAATGCATTAAAGTCAATATCACAACATGAAGATTCTCATACAATGACATATCAGGTACTACTCATGACTACTAAAGCACAAGGTTCTAGAGTGTAGACCAAATGGAATGTCATCATGTGTGCTCAAAGGGATGGAACCATGTAGAACTAGGTACACCTCTCATATAGACGAGGAGACTCAATCATGCCCGTATCAATGCCTTGCAGAAGGATAACTCAACGCCCTACAGATGGATATGCCTTCTTGTTTAACCAAACAAGGAATCCAAAAGTAAATATCAAACAATGAAAAAACCATTGAAATCCATCATAAAACCATTTAAAATAGCCAAGAAACATTGTTGCTAAATCATTTAAACAGTTGATCACAAATGCCCACAAGCAGATCAAATACATTCAAGCATTCATCTTTAAATTCATAAAAGAGACCAATCATATAATCGGTATTATGCTCATTAAATCATCCTATCAAATCACTTTTAAATCAGATCTAATCTATTAAATGGCAATAACACAAAACATGGTTCCAATAGTTGTTGAATCACATGAGAAAGAGGCATAAAAATATAATAAAAATTAAAAGTGTCCAGATATAAAATCAGACAACAACCCAGTTCAAATTTTAATGTTTCTAGATGGATTCCATCTTTGGTTTATAGTTTCATGACTAAAAGTAAGGTGTTGTACTGAAAAATGTCATTTAATGCATGGCTGGGCAAAAAAATGGAAAATGAAAGTGCCCAGATTAAAAATCAGATAAATATCCAATTAATATTTTGAAATTTGTACATGAAATACAATTTTAGTTTACATTTTTAACATGCGGTAAAAGAGAAACAATGAAAAATGTCATTTTACAAGTAGGCACAAATTTGGGCAAGAATGAAAGTGCCTAGAACTAAAATCTGCCAAAGACCTAGTTAATATCTTGGCATTTCTACATTAAATCCACCCTTGAAGTTCATTTTTATCAAGTGGATAATGAGCAGCAAAGGAAAACACATTTCCTTTTACAAATTGGGCAAAAGGAGAAATGAAATGAAAAATCCCATAAATCTTTTTTTTTTTTTTGCAACCCATTTTGAATTTATTGGCATGGAAAAAATATACCATAAGAAAAACTACTAAGTAGCAAAAGAATTCAAGAAACCATTACCCAAACCTCAAGCCTTCACACAATAAGATAGAGGGGTTTCTCCAATTATTTACAAAATAAAAGTAACCCAAATTTGCAAAGAGATTCAAGGCATAAATGACATAAGTGAATGAAAAATTCGATAGTCATACAAGATTGAAGGAAAATAACGAGAATACCTCAATTTTGTTGGTGTGAATAAGTCTTGTACCTCATTTATTCCTTTACTAGGTACTTAGGGGTCTTAATTCACATGTTAAGTTTACTTGGGATATTAGTTGTATCTTCTAGAAGTCTTAGTTGTCTTATCTAGATTTTACACTTTCCTAGGTAGTTATGAGTTAGTTGTCTCATGTGAGAGGATTAAGACACTTGCCATGATCTTGTCTTATCCTATCTCTAATCCTTGCCTTTATAAGCAAGGCATCTCTAGCTTGTTTAACATTGTAGTAATAGCATTGCATAGCATTGTATTGTAGAGTATTGTATTGATCATATTGTATCATATTGCAATCCTTGTTTGGTGGAATATCATCTTCCATTGTTGCTTCTCTGTATCTCTTGTGGAGGTTATTTGGTGTTGCAGATTGAAGATCTTGGGTTGATCACTTTAGCATGGTATCAGAGCTTTGAATCTGGCAAACCCCTTCCTTTAGAGAGTTTCCACCATGAAGCTTTATTGTAATTTGAGTTTGAAGCTTAGATCTAGGAGGTAGCCTATACTTCAGAGCAGTTTTGGTCAAAATAGACCCTGCCATCATGATCAGGAGGCTGAGTAGATGAATTTTGACTACCAATTTGTCCATTTTCTGTAAAGTTGGTTTCTGAGGAAAAAAAAATTTCCTTGAACAATCACCATTATTTTACTTTTCACAAAAAAAATATTTTGAGAAAATATTTTTTGTAGATTTATCAATAATTTTGGGGAAAATTTTATTTTATTTAGCATTTTCTATAGTTGCGGGCTATAGATTTATGAAAATATTGTTTGGAACGCATTATTTTTTGATCGACTTTTTTAATTTCTATGGATTAATTACAATCTGCATACACCAGTCAACAAGTTTTTGTACAACATCTGCGGGTCACATCCCCCGACAAGTACCTGGTCATCGGGTACCATTGTTGGCTATTCGCTATCTCCAATCAAGTTTTGGTCTTCGTCCACCTCAACATGAAGGATTTATTTGTAGCTCTTGAAAGATCTGTTGTTGCACTATTGTATCAGTGGTGGGTCTTTGTTAACTAGTAGATTCTATAGGGTTTATGCCCCAGCCATGTCATTGGTTTTCATGGCTTATTGAAGATCATTGGTTCTCTACAAAGGTTCTCCCATTGACTAGATCTGGTCAGCATCATGTAACGTCCTGCTGTGTGAACCCCAAAGGACAACCAAACACTGCACAATTTTGTTTGAAAGTGAAATATTGCATAAGATTAATTTGTACATTCATCACATGAAAATAAATTATACATTTACAAAGTCATTCACGTCCTCTGGGGTACACAAAACGGTCATTACGATTCATAATTTTTTGTCAAATGAAAGAGATTACACAACCAAGATTACATAATGATAATATCCAATCATCCATAAACAATAGAGAGGAAAATTGTACATCATTCTATTACAATTCAATTCATAGATCAATAGTACAATTATGGAGCTTATTTCCATAGATACAACACATCATGGATATGATAGTACAATTGCAAAATGATTCTCATATATCAACAAGAAAGCTACATCAAGTATAAGAATAATACATCAGTGAAGATTATGGTACAAAATAAGGGAAAGTCTTCAACAACATGAAGCTCTGGAACTCTGCATCCGCTTCTGCATCGCGAACACAACCTGGGAGCCCAATGGGTTGCATAGCACATTCCACCCAACCATGTGGACCCGAAGGTCCACCCCTCGTGCTAGGAGATGAAAAGAAAGGACCCACGACCAAGATAGACAAGCATAACGATTACAAGGCCAGACCACAAGGTCAACCAAAGCATAATACACAACAGTCTCAATGACCACCTACAAGGTGACTACTTCTAGAGGCATATAAAGGAAAAGCAAGGGATTCTATGACACCAATATTTATTTACTCTCAACTGGAGGGTACATA